>PRKT01000003.1:4546716-4638550 GCA_003671525.1 Saccostrea glomerata | reverse complement strand
CTTATGTGGAAGCATTCTGGGGTAGTGTAAATTCTAAATTGTAGGAATCATGACCCCCGGGGGAAGGGCGGGGCCATTATAGGGAATCAAAGTCTTACATAGAAATATATAGGAAAAATCTTTGAAAATCTTCTTCTCAGGAACCATTGGGCCAGAAAAGCTGAAACATATGTGCCCATGGAAGGATCATGGGGTAGTGTAGATTTCAAAATGTCTAAATTATGATCAGTGGGGTAGGATGGGGATGCATTATGTATCACAAGGGGGAAATCTGGTAAAGAACAGAATGGTCAAAGCTTCTCAGGTGAGCGATGTGGCCCATGGGCCTCTTGTTGTCTGTAGCAAGAGAAAAAAAAAGATTTGCACTGCTATTATTTCAATCAAATTTATTATTTACAGTTCCAAGGAGAAATGCAAGTGTTTATTCTCACTTTTAGATCTGTTACGGCGGAGATGTGCCAGAAAAATATTTCTTGCAAACCGCGGACTTTCAAGAACAAATGGAGACTGCTACTGTACCTCGGGGGGATAAGCTTACAATAGATGTTCAAGTGAACCGTCCAGGGAGCATACTTAAGTAAACCTAGCTAAAATTAAAGAAACATTTAACAAGTAAATCACAAAAAAAACCAGTTACCCATACCTTATCCTTTTTTCCAAAAGTTAACAAATTATTGATTTCTACTAATTGAAGTAGCATTCAATTTACCATGACCAGGCTTCCATTCTTGTTGTCTTGCTTTGAGATAAAATTAGATCTTTCGTTTTGAAAGTCAGTAATATGTCTAGTTTTGCATGTTTTGAAAAAGTACAGGTTAATGCATTTCAACCGAAATTCATTCGAAATAAACCACTGAATATTTCAGATGGGAATTTAAGACGGAGAACTACGATATAGGATTTGGGGTTCTCTACCAAACTTCCAATGGTACTGTTCCCGTGGTACCTTCATCACGTGTCAGTAGTCACGTGGTCGCAGAGGATGGAAGTTATATCTGTGATAACATGGGAACTTGTAAGTTTGAGCTTTAAGTATGTCTATGATGATTATCTAAAATTATGCACTCTATATCTCAATCATCAGGATAGTAGCACTTTCTTTAACTAGATACTGCAGAGTACATTAAAAATTGTACACATACTTTTACAGTGTTTAAATACTTAATCCAAATATTATTTTGTATTTCAGATAAATTAGAATTCAGTAGTTCTTCCCGACTGTTTAGCACCATTCTTTATTATAATTTTAAAGCTTAGCCAAAAGAAAGAGTAGGTTAATAAAAATGCATGTGTATACTATAATGACTATGGAAAGCATGATTGTGTCTGGTCATAGTTCATATATTTGTTGCCCTTATTACTCGTAGCTTTTCATGATTGATTGACCTTTGCTTGTATTTGCATGATGTTGCACGATTCGGGTTGAATAAACTGGAAAATGACATTTGAGCGAATGATGTTTGTGTGAATTTTTAGATCTGATTGATAATCCATAAAGAATAAACACAAAATAATTAGATTACGCTATTTAATAGAATCTCATATTTCTTTCTTTTGTTAGTCACGTGATTTGTTCGTTGTCATATTCTCACCATTGGGATTCTTCACCTACAACTTTTGCACAGGCTTGTCAGCTATTAAACCAAACACGTATCTGTAATATGTTGACTTCTTTCAAAGAGAATACAGCTTCTTGGTCTTCATTCAGAGCAAATTTTTACTTAACAACCCTCTTTCCAAGCCTAAAACGCCTAGTTCACTACAAATTGCGATGCTTAAAACAGTTTATCCTTGAACATCCTGTCGCTCAAATAGAAGTTATTGGAATGTTTTGATAAATGTTTTTCTCAAGGCTTAAATAGCGAAATGCCAATTTCTTGCATTCTCAAATGCTTGGGGGTGCTTCCTCCAAATAAATAATGCAATGTTATACCGGTAATTTCAAGCATTTTCCCTCGCTCAATTGAAAATATTTATATGTCTATTGTTTTGAATAAATACAATTTATTAATTGAAAAGTATAAGAACCACAAACAATCTTACTGTACTTATATTTTCATGTTATGTTATGTCTTTATATATTTTTGTGATAAACAACGTTCAACTTGGAACTAATTCAGATTTTTTTTCTGTACTGGTATGTATTACTCTCGATCTTTTACGCTTGCCTTCCAGATACGCTTTGCTTTGACAATTCCTTCAGCTGGACAAGAAATAAGACAATATACTACAATACTGAGGTGCTTTATGCAGATGACACACTTATAACAACTGAAATCAATAGTCTGATAGAACAAGGCGACTGGGAGACGCTCTCACAGAAATTCGAAACTACACATCTATAAATGTTTATGTTATAGCGGATGAAAAGATAACCTGCTGGGCACTTGTAAAGTGACAGTGGGAAATTATAAAAAAAAATCACAAACATCTCTGATTTCCTGTATGCAGAAATTTCCTTACAAAAATAACATTTATGTCCATTTCTGGACACTTGCCTAAAATATTGTTGCAATGCAACAAACAGTTTTATTTGATGCAAAATACTTCATTTCAATAAGTCGTAGTTAGTGTAATATCATACTGACCATGTCAGAATGTCTTCATTCATACAAATGAATGAATTTCTTAAATTGAATTTATTGAATCAAGCATCCAATTCAAATATTGCAAAACTTTTGCCAGTTATTTAAGGAGCTCCTAATGGGGATATTCGATTGCTCATATTAAGCAAAGTCCATTAGAGATCCATCTTTTGTTTTAGTTCATTATATTGAATGTATAAACTAGTGTATAAAAATATAAAATGTTATACAATAACAAAAAAGTTCTTATATATTTTCCTTTCTGTTTTATAAATGCTATTAAGTTGTCCTTCAAATTGTATTGTTGTTTTTTGAAACCATGTTGTCGCTATTTATATTGTAAACTGTGTTTTTGTAAGCCGTAGTTGAAATTCAATTTCATTTAGCATATATCGAATATTATTTACTAGTATATCATTCGATTTTTATTTGTATTAGTATTTAAATGAAGTTTTAATGACACTAACATGGTTTCTTTTAAAATAGTTTACTGTATTTAATATTACAATATCGGATACCAATAAGTTGTTTTTCAAATTTCTTTAGGTGCTTAATGCATTATTTACTTGAGTAATGTCTTAAATGCCAACTGTATTTGAGAACAATTTAAGATAAAACGTTATATATTTTTTTTACAAAGATACTTACTTATGTTCATTAAGAATGTTCTCTGATTTCTTAAAATAAAACAAAAGAACACGCATGTTGTTACTTCGATTATTTGATTAAATTTTGTTTACATGACCCTTCATGTATCATGACATCATCAAGAGCAGCAGAACTTCCGTATCCGGTACCCATTGTATAACGAAAAATTATCTGAAAAGTAAAATTATGAAGTTACATCGGAAATAAAGCGGGGGTCATGACTTGAACAAACTTAAATCTACACTACCTGAGGATGATTCCACATGAGTTCCATCTTTCCTGGCCCAGTGGTTCTTGAGAAGAAGATTTTTTTAAAATGCCAATAATTTTTCTCTAATTCATGATTATCTCCCCTTGGAAAAGGGCATGGCCCTTCATTTGAACAAACTTGAATTCCCTTCACCCAAGGATACTTTGTGCCAAGTTTGGTTGAAATTGGCCCAGTGGTTCTTGAGAAGAAGATGAAAATGTGAAAAGTTTACAACGACAACAACAACGACAACGACGACAGACAACGGACAAATTTTGATCAGAAAAGCTCACTTGAGCCTTCGGCTCAGGTGAGCTAAAAAGGAATGTAAATCACTTTACATAACATGATTATGCAAGATCATCAGATTGCAAAAACTGCATTCTTGCGTCTATTGGTATTGATTAATATTATAAAGTATTAGTTCACTTTATATCTGAAAATTTTGTTCTGCATACTATATACTTTATAACTTTTTGCATAATTTAGGTGTCTCAAAAAATTGTTGATCTACATAATTACATCGGTTATTATTTGTAATTAACTATCAAGGCAAAGGCTATACCTGAAAATGATTCACTGGATATATATTGACCATTGTTCTTTCCCAGTCACCAAATGGATTTGAAGTTAAAGTAAGTGGGTTAGATAGAAGCCCTAATGTTATATCTTTGACATAAACTTTAAGGGTGGAATCGTCACTACCGTAGAGGGAGTAGGAAAACCCCAAACAATACCCTCTTCCAGACTGTGTGTTGTAAGTTTTGGAAATTATGTCAGCATAATCATTAACAAAGCCCCGACGTAACGATTCCGTGTAAAGAAAGCTTCCTATATAGAAAAAAATGTTAGTAAAGAAAAGAAAATGTGAAAAAAAATAACAAATGATTAATAAATATTTGATGGAGTTTAACTTTTGGTGGAATTCTTATTGTCAAGTCGTGGTTTTTGAAGGTACTGTGTGTCTTTTGGTTTTTCAATCCACCAGTCGAAATAATCTTCATCACTTTGACTAAATCCACACATGTTTCCCTCAAAATCACAGAAGGTTGGGATTCCTACATGGAAAATCAATAAAGCTTCTTCATCAGAACAACAGAAGTAAATACATGTATAGTCTTAATTTGTATGTCAAATTTGTTGTTTATTTGTATTTTTTAATTATAACATAGAGTATGAAGTGATCGATTAATATTTTTAAACAAATTGTGTCGATCTGCAATGATAATGCATGAAGCGAATTTTTCTTGAAAAAAAAATCATCCATATATTCATGCCTTTGCAGGTAAGGCAAAAAGTAAACAATTACTTATTCTTGATGAACGGAAAGTCCTGACACAAACAGGGAACATGTCGGACCACACCGCAAACGCAGGTTGATCTAAACAGGTCAGTGTGACTGGATGTTTTGGGTTTTTAAATTGATAGCCATTATGACATTGGTAGGTGACAGTATCTCCCACAAAGTGAGTGCTGTACGTAACAAAACAATGGGCTGTTGGTACTGGTTCAATGCAAGTCTTCTCTGGAAAATATAAATGGTTCACAATGAGAAATACATCATTTTTTCGCAACAATGCACAGACACATTATATATACAAAAAAAGTAAGCTGCCTAAGTTGGTAATAAACTGTATTTGAAAAAATGAATGTTAAAATATTTAATTTTTCAATTTAAAAAAAAATGTTTATTCCGAACGTGAGGAAATATCAGAAAACTAGAAAAACACAAGGCAACTTAGTTCATATGACCAAGGTGGAGGTTTTAGTATATCATGAACTCTGTCATACTTTGTCCACTGTTGATTGTGTAGTACATGGTGAATCCCGCTCCGGTGATGGTCTCGTCGGATTGAAATTTAAGTTTGACTTTATTGGAGGATGAAATCATCGGATACGGAGTGATGTTACCACAATGCGTCCCAATTAAGCTCGAACTATTTCCTTCATCGTATACCTGTGTAGATACATTATTTGTGTCTTTTGTTATTGATATATTTTAGATATCAGCAGTATACTTAACGATTATCAAAGACATTGTGATAATTACTTTTAATGCAAGAAGTTTATGCTGTATCGAAATGTGCTTTTACATAATGTATGGTGATAATTAGATAATTATATAAACGAGTACAACTGAAAGTTCTTATGTCAAATAAATGATCACATGTATGGTTTTGCTTGTTATCAATTCCAAACCTGACACACTTACCATAAGGGCGTCAAATTGACATCCTGCACTTAATTCAATGTCCATCCTGGTAATAAGAAGAGAGATACTGAGGAGACTACGTGTCTCAATTTCATAGTTACATTCCATGGAATTGTTGTAGTTGTTAAGATTAATGATTCCCCCCTCTCCAGACTCGCTGATGTAGAACTTCTTCCCACACATTGGGTTTTCTAAAAGAAAAATCAAAAGAGTTTTTTTAAAATATACATTTTACAAATGAAAAACATTGAAGTTAGTTGAATTCGGACTAGAAAGAACTTTATGGACCATACGTAATAGGCATAGAGAAGTTGTCGGCATTGAGATAAACTGAGTTAGGAATCAACCAATGCACTGTCAAATAAATGCTGTTTCCAGAATTAAAAATAAAGAAAAAATGTTTCAGCCATGCACTTTCGTTTCATGAAATACAGCGATGTACATGTAATATAAAAGCCCAATGAACAGAACAAAATGAGTGAACTTACCCACACACTCCTGTTTATTGCACTCCCCCTCTTCGTTGTCACTTCCCTGACACTGTGCACCATCACCCACTGGTGGAGGACTATTACAGAGTCTGTATCGGTACTGCTTCCCTCCCCCACAGCTATGATCACACTGCTGCCAATCTCCCCAGGGACCCCATCCCCCATTCATATCTGGAAATAGAATTACTGGTATAAGGAAAATAATTAATTGATTCGTATACATCTTTAGGCAATCGTGAAAAAGATGACGACAACGACGAATAATACTCAGTAATCAAGCTCTTAAATCCAGTAAAGAATTGTGAATATGGCAAAAGCGCGACCCATAGAAACACGAGAAATAGACTTGGTATGTATCGGAGAAGTAAGCATCTCCAGTCAAGTCACATCAGCCGTATACGCTCTGTTAACCGTCCGGGAAACAGATATCAAATAGTAAAATATAAATGCAATGACCAAACAAGTATATAAAACATGTCAGAAAAAAACTACCTAATGATAGGTTGATTTACAAACAGGGTCATTACATATACAACGACTGATAAATTTATGAAACGCAGACTTTAAGCGAAGTTGTGAAAATCCTTGTAACTTCTACTTATTTGTCTGTTATTGACGTATTTAATTGATTCAATGATTGTACTTTGTTAAACGTCCCATTCAGGAATTTTTTCAATCACATAGATACGTTTACCATTTACCGGCGAATGGCTTCAAAATTTGTACTCTGGAGAATTGAGCTGCGAGGGATCTTTATGCGATATTGGGCCTCGGTTTTTTAGGTCTCAACCGAAGGACGCGCAACTTTCATTTCATGTTACCGAGCGCATGGCAAAGGAACAGTTGCTATCCATTTTTTATCGACTAAGGTTAGTCGCAGCCGAAATTCAAACTCGCGATCTACTAATCATTGGAGAACGTTGATTTATTTGAAAGCTTGGTCAGGATACATGAAATTCATAAGAATGAATGGACAAAAGTCGGCGCTCAATTCCAACTCATATCAACAGACTAATTGAGCAACATAGGGATATCATGATTTTGGTTTACAACCCATACATATTCAATTGCAATGGATTAAGAAAACCTACGTTTTTCATACGTATAGACACTGATGGCGTGCTCTCCTCCCATAGAAGATATTCCACAGTCGTTGGATAGACCTAACAAGGAGAAAGTTCTATAGGCATTGTCGTCTGTTAGACATTCGGTGTTGTTAAACATGGCAAACACGGAGAAACCATTGAACGCTGCTATATCAGCACATTTCCTCACGATCTCTAGTTGATCGAAAATTATCCCGCGGAAATTTCCAGCTGATGATATGGTCATATTGTTTACATCTATTTTCCAACATCCAACATAGTAAGCGCCTATCAAAATTATAAAACACATTTTTTGACAATATATATTTTTATCATTATTATATTTTTAAATAATGCATCAAAGCAAAATCAGTGAACTTGGTGTTTTATACTGATTAATGTAAACTAGTTAAATTTATGTATCATTGAAAAACACAAACCGTTTCAATATAACATCTGAAAATATACTTTTAAAATCGATACCAGAGGTTTTCATGTTTTAAATGTTTTAACACGTACGTCTACAAGTGGTTTGACAATTCTGGACCTCCCTGGAGCTGCCAGGACAGTCCCTGAGATCAGCACATTCTGGTCTGCAAAACCTCTGGCGCTGTTGCAGACAATTTAAATCACATCTTGACCATTTCGACCAAGGCAGCCATCCATTACTCTGACAGGAAGATGACTGAAGATTCATAAGACCACTTATAGGGTTTGAGGGACTTTGGGACGGTGTTGGATGCAATGTTGGATTTATTGGTGCAATATCACCTTAAAACAAAACAGTCATCGTAAAAAATGCTGACAATTGTTCTTTCTCATTACCCTCAAAATGTGCTGATTCAGCAAAATTAGATTTTAGTAAGACTTACCACATCTGTATAAAGTATTAACTTTATCGATGTCGAGTTGACTGAAGCCATGCCTCTGGCCTATTTCTGCATTAGTGTTCCTGATTGGTAATAATGTAGGATTGCCATTTCTACTAAAGGCTGTCTTGGAGTAGTGCATAACACTGCCATAATCATATTTAATCCCTAACGTATCTACCTCCAATGCACTTAATTTATCAAAGTTGGATATTTTGTCTACAATATAATAAAAAATGTTGCTATGAAAAAATGATCTATTGTATTTGATTGCTATAGAAATAATTTACAAACACTTCTAGACTACTTTATATACAAAGCTGATATTTCATTTTGCTGATATATTTAACAGCACACCTGAGAGTATATTTGATTTAATAACCCGAACCCAAGAGTCTCTGTCTGGGCGACTTTGTTCGTGGAAGAAACCTACAGCATGCATTAACTCGTGGATGGCTGTGCCCTTCTTCAGACAATCTGACGCGAGTGAAACATTCTGTGGACCACCTTGTTTTCCAATGTTAGAGAAACACCTAAACCAGAGAAAATTCAAATAACATTTTGAAGTAATTCTTGTTCATATTTCTATACTTTTAAATTAGATAAGAAATTTATTTGAGAAAGATAAATAAAGTAGCTCAAGCAATCCCTAAGGGATATCGCTATAAATTTTGCATTGAATATTTAAGCATTGTAACCCTAACCCTGGGTTGGGGTTAGGGTTAGGTAAAGCCTTAGAACATGAATTTTATTGTTCCATATAACACATATCTACAGATAATTCCAGACTTTATAGACATTTTTTGTAAAGGAAATGTGTGTTACATGCTTATGAAACAATAATTCAGTTTCACATACCCATTTAGTTGTTTAAATACAATATAGTCTTTCTGTGTTTTTCGCGGTACAAATCTAATACATGTCTTGTTATGGAAATCCTCTATTGCCTGCAAGACGTCTTGTCTGTCTTCTTGCTCTGCAAGTTTTGATTTTTTTCCTTTAGTGTATACACATTTCAAATATTATTAATTAAAACTGAATCACCAACGAAGTAAAACATGACAATGTATACATTATGATTCCATCGAAGCAGAAAGGAAAAAAAATTTACAATGAGCAAAACATAGGTAATCAAAGATTACGAAGCTCACCTCGACGAATGTTATCAGTGTAAGTAATGCAAATCTCACATCATATTTTCTTAATAGTTGGTATTTATCCCAACAACAATATTCTTGCAAGTTCTGTTTAATCCCTTACATGGCATATACACATTTCTATAGGCGTCTAGCGTGAAAAAAATGTATTATAGTGTAAACAAATATTCATATTCCATCCCTAGATGCATCATCCATGCAGGTTTGGTCTGGGTAGGGCTTATAGTTACTTGGAAATAAAAATGTAGGTCAGATCCAGCATCCGAAGCAAGTCTGGTAGTGTCCATCCCTAGATGCATCATCCATGCAAGTTTGGTCTGGGTAGGGCTTATCTGGAAAATTTAGGTCAGATCCAGCATCCAAGCAAGTCTGGTAGTGTCCATACCTAGATGCATCATGCGTGCAAGTTTGGTTCAGGTAGGGCTTATAGTTCCTTAGTAATGGACCTGCTCCAAAAACTTTAACCTGGTCATTCATCTGGAAAATGTAGGTCAGATCCAGCATCCGAAGCAAGTCTGGTAGTGTCCATTCCTAGATGCTTCATGCATGCAAGTTTTGTTCAGGTAGGGCTTATAGTTTCTTAGTAATGGACCTGCTCCAAAAACTTTAACCTGGTCATTCATCTGGAAAATGTTGGTCAGATCCAGCATCGAAGCAAGTCTGGTAGTGTCCATTCCTAGATGCATCATTCATGCAAGTTTTGTTCAGGTAGGGCTTATAGTTTCTTAGTAATGGACTTGCTCCAAAAACTTTAACCTGGTCACTCATCTGGAAAATGTAGGTCAGATCCAGCATCCGAAGCAAGTCTGGTAGTGCCCATTCCTAGATGCATCATGCATGCAAGTTTTGTTTAGGTAGGGCTTATATTTACTTGGGAATGGACTTGCTTCTTAAACTTTAACCTTGGACGCCGACGCCAACGCTGGGGGTATAGCATAAGCTCATCTCGACTTCGTCGAAGTGAGCTAAAAATTCATAACATTTGCACAAATGATGCAAATTCAATAATATCAATATACGTAATTTTTCATTCGTAATTTTACATTAAAATGCCAATTTAAATAAAAGTATCAGAACATAATTAAGCAATACATGTATATTTTCTGTATTCAGTGTTTGGCTCAATAAAAAAACATCTTTTTTATGATAAATTATCAAGTCTTAATTGTGCAGTTTTTTTTTTTAGTTTTTGAATGTAAAGTTAAATAAATGACACAATTTTCACAACTCGCCAAAAACTAAATTAAAGTTTAATTTCAAAATTCATCACAATTTCATCATATTTTTAATTACGAACAATGTTGTTTAACGATGAATCTGTCAATGTGACTTACTGAAAGTGGGATCAAATTCATAGGGAACTATTCTTGTGTTCCATAAAGCGCTGCTGTTTGTTATTGCTGCCCTGTACTGTAGAAACAATAGGCAAACTAGTATAATTTATCTTTTTTTTTCAAATCAAATGTAGCATATGTACATGAAACATGCAGCAATTATTTTAGGCCATAGATATAATAAATGCAAACACATTTTATAAATTGTGTACTGGTTAATACTAGCATAAAATGTAGTATATGACATATTATCGAAAGTTATAAATGATAATCAAAAGGTGTTAGTATAAATAAACTTACAGAATGATGACGTTTATTGTATCCTTTGATATCACCCTCAAAGAGATTCAAACCAGCTCCTGGAGACATTAATATCGACAGTATATTTACTGGTGGGTTTAAAAACTGGCATAACATATCTTTGGAAAATCATCTGATATCTTATTTGTTATTAAATTTTATGAGGAGAAAAAACTTACCAGCATTTACATGATAGATGTAATCGTAAATAGTAGAATCTGAGCGACCATCTAGCCATTGTGATATAGCATGGAGTTTCTGAGCTGAAATTCAAAATGTGTGATTATGACTGATCTTTAAAAGTATTTAAACCGGGTAAAAACCACTTATTGAATTATGCAGAACTTTAATAATACTGTGAAATTATGAGATTGACATTCAAAACAATAGAGTGTTTTCTCGTTATACATTTTATCGAAATTCCTGGTTTTGGTTAAAAAACTTCCAGAAAAGTTTGTAATCTTTTTAAAATCATTTATACAACATGAAAATTACAATAAAGAAAAATCATCTTTTCGCACCGAAAAGTATATAAATGTTAAATTGTTGAAAAAATAGATTTAAAATATGGTCAAGAATTTAATGCCATGATTTGGTTTAAATGATTTTTTTTTGGCATTTAGAAAAAGAAAGTTTTGCACATATAAACTAGAGATTCTTTCTTTTATCAACTATTTAAAAAAGTTTCCATTCTGAAGGTTTATTTTTACATCTGGTTTTAATTTTTTTTTCTCTTTAAGTGCATTAGGTCATGTTTTTTGTTGAACACAGCATCAAGAAAATGTCTGAAGAAAGTAATTTGATTCTAAATTTAAAGTCTTCAGATGATTACATAATAAATGCTAAAGATGGCAATTAAATGCTAAATAATTTAACTGATAAGTTCAAATTGTATAAAATCTGTACAACTTTCTATTTATGTTAACTATTGACGTCATAGGTTGTCTTTGTATCTCACATATCTTTATTTCCATGACTAAGTCTATAACTGACTTTGAACCCATTGCTTCAACTGCCCTTCATTAAGATAAATTATCAGCAATTAATTGAAAGGAATTTCTAAATGATTTTGTCACATGGCGATTAGGTAAATAGGATTGTTAGATAATCAAACACCCCCTGTATTTTTGTTTATCTGACTACTAGTATTTATTTCACTTTTATATATATAAATAAAATAAATTTCTTCACAACATGTATTGGTAACAATCCTCTAAAAACTAATGTCCAAATAACTGTATCTCACTTCCATTCTCAATGACCGTGTAGTGTAGGGCAGCGTTGTGAGAATTCCATCGGCATCGAAAGCAAGTTTTTTAACTTGCCTAGATAGCCGAGCGGTCTAACGCGCTGTTCTGCACTGCTAGGAGACAGATTCCGTAGGTCGAGAGTTCAACCCCGGGATGGGGCGGAAGTGAGTATCCTTGTAAACGTGAATTTCTCTGTGCTTTCTATATATATATATATATATATATATATATAAAATCAGTCTTTTTCTCTTTAAATGAATTTTGTATATTTGATCATTTCCCCGTTTAAAGTCACAAAAAGGTAATAAATTTGCAGTATTTTCTTGAAAATACGAATGAATAGGAAAATTCAACAAAACAAGTATCTATTTTACCTTCAAGTTGATGCTTTGAAATTTAACAAAGAGTGAAATTGTTTTGTCCCAATTCTTAATGTGATCAAAATTTGAAGTGCATGACTAGTACTAGAATGATGACTAGTACTAGAATGATATACATGTAATATAAAGTAAGTATCTGTAAACGTATTTACATTTATCTGACAGGTGTATTCTTTTTAGCGCATTTGGCGGAAAGAAACTTCCGCTAATTTAAGTCTAACGCCAAATGCATTGCACAAATATACTCATAAATAAGATCATTAAGAAATGCACTATATCAAATATACGCCAACTTGTTAAAAAAAATTAATTCAAGCCAAATATCGTACAGGTAAATATAACATTTACAATATTTTATCGAAAAAAATAAAGCTCCTTAGTTTTGTTATTTTTACATAGACTTATATAAGTATCCGATCAATCTGCTCTTTAAAAGGGGTAAATATCTTTTAGAAAAGGAAAAAAAAGCGAGATAATTGTTTATTCACATAATCATTTTGTAGAACGCAGAAAAATTTTGCACAAAAGAATTTTATAAAAAAAAAAAAAAACGATGTGTATATGAAGATAAATAAGTTTTAAATTTAAATTTTAATTAGAAATTTAAAATTTCTACCAAGAAAAAAAAATCAAATAACAATATAATAATATCTTTGGAGAGTCTGATTACATCTTGATACATATAAACGCAAAAACTTAAAAAATATCTTGCAAATAAATAAGATACATGAGTAATTTGTTTATTTGTGTTTTAATTTTTAGATATGTTTTTCGAAGTCCCTGCCTTTTTGATCATCACTATCAAAATTTAATTTATATATTAGTTCTATAATTCTAAAATAAATTCCTACCTATGTGATATCTATGACGATGAGTTTGGTGAAGCTGAAATATAAAGAAGGGCTATTATAGATTAAATATTTAGATAAAATGGTATTCTACAAATAAGTTTGAAGGATTTTTTTAAATTCATGAAAACTTTAAATATATTTCATGCACTTACCTTAGTTGAGATTCCTTGAATAAGAATAAATAACATAAAATATAAAAACATCGTTGAGTAAAACATTTATAACATAAAATGGAGAGTAATCGTTGTCATGGCTGATGAAGTGTCATATTGTGAAAAATTCGATACGTATAAGGTGGAATGTTTATATGTACACTGTGACGAGTTCCTTGTACGCCTTCTGTTTATAGAAAGTTTGGGGAGGGGTTTATCTTAAATCTCACAGCTAAGTCAATCTGGAACTATCAGAATTATCTCCTCCGCTGCCAAAAGGACAAACGATAGTATGAACTTTAAATGGATATGAAGGATTAGAAACTCAGAGTAGATTATAATAATAAAAATACCAAACATGATTTTAGAAACAAGGACTGTGGATTTGATAATTTTTTCACTTTTAAATAAAAAAAATTCTACTTTTGAATTATAAAAGTACATCTAAATTTGATTTTTAACAATGAAAAAAATTACCAAAGTACTTATAAAAGTTTTCGCAAACTAGATTTTACTTATGAGAATGCTATTTCATCAAATTTTCATAATGGGAATATTATCATTAGGAAATAGTTTCTGTAATGGGTTTGATACAAGAGCCATTTTATTTAAAGTTTGTGGAGAAGTGTATAATAATCTATTTTGTTGAAATGCATGTAAGGAAGTTGACATCAGAATCAGAGTATAAGGACAAGAAAATTGATACAATCTTTATGCGTCATATTGCAAACTTACCCATGTAAGACAACACAATTTTACAAGACACATTTTCTAATCAAAGTTCAAAAATGTGTGTGTTTCTTTTTCTTAGGAAATTTATATTTCATTTTAATCATTTTTTTTTCACCCTTCTATTGAAAATTGGTAAGTTAACTTAATTTATATTTGTGTTTAAAGAACATAAAACTAATTCTCGAGAGATTTGATATCTACTAAACAAACCTTCATCTGGAACAATCAATATATTTTATGTGCAAATGTGTACATAAATGAAATATATGGAGATAACATACAGTATTCAAGCTCATATGCCTATCAAACAAAAGCGGACCAGAACAAACACAGGCCTTCAAAAAAGAAATCATCAGAGGTTGGATCAGGTGCCTAACCAATACAAAAAAGAGCAAAAACACGAACCCTTAATTCCACCGAAGGTTGAAGTAAACATCCCCTGGCGACCAGTTACACAGGTGCAATCCCCCTTAATTGTCCAGGTACATGTATGAAGTAATCCATGATAAAAACTAGCATTAAACAACGGCCTTACAATTGTTATACAACATATCAGTCAAATTACGCCCAAAGATGGGTTGTATTACCAAATAATGTCACATTTCTTACTATTGATTTTTTACCTAGGGATATTTATATTTATACAAAATTTTATTAACTAAGTGAATGGGATTGATCGAGCAAACTTTTGGTTTAAATCGAGATTGTAGATCGCCATGTATCATCAACATTTTTGTTAGTAGCCTGTCTCGGTTTAAACTAACCGTAAATAAGCATTTTCTTACGTACCACGTCAGTTGATGTCATTGACACCATGTACTGGATTTTACACATACATCGGGGAAGGTAAGGATTAGGAAGTTGAACTTGTCCTGTTTGTATTACAGTTAAGTTTATTGCTGGTTATAAAAGTCAACAGTCAAAAAAACAACCAACATGAAACAAATGTGGATGACTCTGTGGTGTCTTTTATCTCAAGTTCTCTTAAATATACAGCTCCATGAACTTTTGAAGCTTTCATAGTTTTTCGCATAAATTGAGGTCGCATTCTTCTTGAAATAAAACTTAACTTCTTTTATGTTTATGGAAGAAACAGTTCTATATTATATGAAAAAGACAATTTAGCTTGGGGAATGGTTAAATAAAGTGTTGAAAAGTTTTATGCATAGATGTTACTGATTTCAATATTTATTTTAACACAATGTTATAATAATAATCAAGTTATAATTATAAACATATGTGTTTCAATTCTAAAACAAAAATAGTATCCATCTTCGTTAATTAATTTTAAAATTATGTCCACGCAATCCCCAGAGACAAATGATGGGAATGAATTATTTTCCACAAAGATAAAGATGACATGACTCGCCATGCATAGTTCTGAGTTGTAACTTTTTACACACAGCACCCGTGATTGTTAAGAAAACCGCCGGAAAAAGGTCCACCCAATGGTCATGTGAATCATCCTGTTTGTCGCCCTAATATAGTCATAACGGGAGACCAATCCACGGAATCTCCATAGGACGGTCACGTTGTTTGGGGAAGGCAATGATAAGGTTTAAATAGAACAACCCTTCGATAAACTAATGATGAGAAATAACACAATATTATCGCCCCTTTAAAATGGGCAGAAAAACGAGTTATATCTCCGCCGGAATTCACATCAAAATTCTTAAATTTGTATTGTGATACAATTTTGTGTTTATGTGTATACACCTTGGATTTTATGATGAATAGTTTTTAAAAGCACATACATAACCCACGCCTTATTTGACTTAAATGTATTGTGCATTAATCCTTCCTATTTTATCTTATTAAACACGAAAGTTATCATGTAGGCCAAGGGATCATTTTATTTTAGTCTGAAAAATGCAATAGATTATGCTGGAAGTAATATGTTTATAGGGATTGTCTAGATAACTTTCATATCATGATGTTACTTCTTCATTGTATTTTGTTACTGTGACATAATACGCTGATATACTTTTTTCATTATACAATGAAACTTAGACGTTACGTGCAGATATTATTGTATTATATACAGGTTTATTTCATACACTTTTCCATTTTGATAGATACATGTGGTCTTTTTAAGCTGATACTACTCCATTACTTTATAAAGCCACGAGTTGTCACTTTCTATTGTAATTCTTTAGTTCACATGGGTTATTCAGGGTACCTATTACTTTCTGTCGGTCATTATCTTTTGAATATTTTCCCCCCTTTTTTTCTGTTACCCTTGAACCAGTTTCAGTCATATTTTGTCGTAGACTTATAGACAATGGAAAAAGGAAATAAAACTCATCTTTATGGTCTCTGTCTCCCTGTGGTCTGTGAGGTGGGACCAAAACTTAATATAACTATAATAGTAATACTAGCGCTCAAAAATATTTTTCTTTATATCTGAGATCGAGTTGTCAAAATGTTGATATGATACATAGCGGGTTCTAGTAAATGTTCAACCAAGCCTCTTTCTTTACTCCTCAGCAAGATATCAATAGTAGTGAAGGATAATCTTCAAGAATACTGTGCAACAATATATTCGAGAAGTGGTGTAAATTAGATGTGAATACTAAACAAACATTTGGAAACCTGCATACGGGATTTATAGATCTATATCTCAACTGATTCGATACGCAAGAGCATGCGAAATGTTCAACCAAGCCTCTTTCTTTACTCCTCAGCAAGATATCAATAGTAGTGAAGGATAATCTTCAAGAATACTGTGCAACAATATATTCGAGAAGTGGTGTAAAAGATGTGAATACTAAACAAACATTTGGAAACCTGCATACGGGATTTATAGATCTATATCTCAACTGATTCGATACGCAAGAGCATGCACTACGTATGAACAATTTCTTAAACGAGGTAATTATAAGTTATTGACAAACAAGTTCATGAAACAAGAATATCAACAGTCTTGTTTAAAGTTTAATGGTCGATGCAATGACCTTGTCAGCAAATACAATTTTTCATTGAGTCAAATGTTGAATGACGTTCTTCATACTAATTGTTAGACCATTATTTACACACTTAATTGACGACGGATTTTTCCGTTATTTCCCGATCATGACAAGGAGCACACGGCGGGTTGACCGGTCTGCAGGGGCTGCTCACTCTTCCATGGTACCTGACCCTAACTTTGATGTTTTGGAAGTCTGTGTTTGCTCTGCTTCTATTTTGTATCGTTTTATCGACTTTTGAGCTTGAATACTGTTCGTTATCTCTATATATTTCATGATGTCATAAACATTGAGACTCCTACTTAAATTGTGAAATTTATGGTCAATGATTGAAGAATTCTGATGTAAGGATGTATCAGTCATACACGTGTATTATGAAAATAAATGTTCTTTTATAACCTTATCTTTGAGAAGTATTTTTGGATTAGAAAACTAGGGACAGCCTTTCCCTGCAGTTGCAACGAGAATGTCAAAAGTGTTGGAAATCTTTCCAGTCCACAGTGTAACAATGTAAATGTGATGGGACTTTTTAACCATACACTGTACACATAGATGTACGAGGGATGTTCGGAAATTATTGAGACAATTACATTTACTCCATAAAGGACGGAGATGATTTCATGAAAATTCCTCAACATTTTATGAAGAACGAATTAAACAATTATGGAAAATTTCTAATTCCTATGATAATAAGAAAAGTTTCGGTGAAATGATAAACATGCAAATGTCTATCGACCCGGAGCAGCTTCGCTACGTCATTTAACGTCACGTCAGCCGGAGATGGTTTCGCATGTAAAACGATCGCGAAGCGTTTAATTCCTTTACCTTCTTTTTTATTACATATTACTTTACAAAAATCAAACAGTCTCTTTTCTCAACCTATTCTTTAAAAACGTATGGCGTTGCTACCACAGTGTAAAATTTTCATTTGTGGGAAAGGATGACTTGGAATCATGCAGTGCCGATTTATGTAACGCGGGTCAACGATATAAATAACGTAACGATATTAATGTCGTATGTAATAAGTGATGGTTGTCCGGTGCTTTTGATTTCACTCTGGTTGAATTAATTGTAAAAAAAATGTATATCAATGAAAAAAAAAACCAACACATTATTTTTTCTCGTTGCTATTGTTTTAGCAGGTCGTTCTGTCTGGAATAGAAGTCTACATTGCGATACACACAATTCTAGGTTTGCTGGCTGCTCCGCCCTTGACGACAAAATCCGTTTTTTTCGTTCTTTGCAGATTTCTCTACCGCGCTTAATTTTTTAATTATCTCCGTATTTGTGACCAAAATTCTAACAAAGTTTCACAACATGAATTTGAAATATAGCTGAAAAATTATACACATAAACTGAATTATTTTTGCTCTTATTATGGGTCCACCAAGAGTTAGAACGTTGGTGTTACATATTTTCAATATCTGATTTCGTGACTGCTCCGGGTACCCCTTCTATTGACGCATTAATGTAGCATTGTACAGAAAATGTTTGATATTTGTAAAATATTTTTTGCTTTTATTAATTCTAAGTGTATGTCAAACGTATATGCAAAATTTCATCGAAAGACGTTCATTAGAAAGCAAAATACATACAATGTCTCAATAATTTTCGAACAACCCTCGTAAGCGTAGTCAGGGGCATCTGTCTTACAATAAACCTTTAATACACGATGTCTCTTTTGATTCATTGCTACCTTATGTAAATCAACAGTTAGGTTTACATCATATTCGCACCAAACTTTACTCTGTCCCTTTGAAACTTTTAAATAGTCTTCTTGAAAAGGTCCAGGAAAGTCCATATTTGGATTCCTCGACAACAGAATATAGGCTCGGATCTGTGATCATGGATATTGCAAATCATAGGGTTTTAAACCTCCACGTTTCACGGAGGGAAATGCAGCTAACGCGATCCGTCCTTTCCTTAAACTTCAATATGCCAATAAAGGAATTGACGCGGTTAATATAAGTAATATTCTTAATCACAAAAGGATCCAGTCTTGTATTCCATCATATTTCAAGTTAAAGACTACACCTTTTATTTCCTACAAATATACATCGACTACTGCTTCCAATCTGCTGGACACGTCTTTACAGGTGACATAAATATAGTTAATAATGAGGACCTTAAATCACTCATTTTAAAAAAGTCCTAAATATAGGGAACCACGATCCTTTAACTGGCTCCTGAATTTCATAAAAATTATGGATTCTGTTGAAGATTACGCCAGACGATGGGCCAGCTATAAAAAAGAAGACGTTGACACTTTGTCTGGATGGATTAAATGTATCAAATCAATGTTAAAATCACATATCAAAAGATTGAGGGGCAATATGAAAACCACCCCTCCTTCTGTCTTCAATAATCCAGAAGTTAAAAAAAAGAATTACTCTAAGATAGATTACATGATTAGTACGTACTTGTCCCTGCTGACAAAGCAGGTGATAACATTGTCTTCCTTTGTAAGGCTCATTACATGATTTGTATTTTAGAAGAACATGGATTTAATTCTACATGTGGTAATCCAACTTTTACACATAGTTTCCTTTCTAAGTAAGAAATTTTTCATAATCATATGTCAGTTTGAATATTTTGAATATTTCAAAGAACCAAAATGAATTTGAACTACCATATATATATTGGATTCCAAAACTTCATAAGAATCCTTACAAACAAAGATACATAGCGGGTTCCAGTAAATGTTCAACCAAGCTTCTTTCTTTACTCCTCACTAAGATATTAACAGTAGTGAATGAGAAATTTTTAGAGTACTGTGCAACAATATATTCAAGAAGTGGTGTAAATCCGATATGGATACTTAAAAATTCCAAGGAACTTTTGGACAGTTTGAAATCACAAGATTTCAACAAAATCAACAGCTTAAAAACTTACGACGTTTCAACTTTATACACAACCATTCCCCACGATAAATTGAAGTCCGGCCTTTTTGATATCATTGCAGCTTCTTTTTCAATAAAAATGGAACTCGTAAATTTACTTACCTTGTCATTGGTCACCTGCAAAATTATTTTGTTATAAATCATTCTGATTGTACAAACAAGTACTCTGAAGTTGACATCAAAAAGATGCTTGAGTTTCTGATTGACAATATCTATGTCGGTTTTGGAGACCAGGTCTTCCAACAATTTATTGGAATTACCATGGGTACCAATTGCGCCTATGGGCACCAATTGCAGACCTATTTTTGTATTCATATGAAGCAGAATTTGTGCAAAATCTTACGCGTGAAAAGAAGAAAACACTTGCTGTTGCCTTCACCTCGACATTTAGATATCATCTGTTTCATATTTGGATACCGGGGTATTTTACTTGAATAGGAAGTTAATGGTAAAATAACAACCAAGCTCTATGATAAATGTGCTGACTACTAGTATAACTCTTCTATTGTCAACTTCCCTTGCCTATGCAGCAATATATCTTCATCACCTGCATACGTTCATATCTCATTTGATTCGATACGCAAGAGCATGCTCTACGTACGAACAATTTCTAAAACGAGGTAAATTATTGCCAAAAAAGTTAATGAAAAATAGAATTTCAGTAGTCTCGTTTAAAGTCATCATTTCGGAAGTTCTATGGTTAATACAATGACCTTGTCAGCAAATACAATTTATCATTGAGTCAAATGCTGAATGACGTTTTTCATACTTATTATTAGTCCATTTTCCGTTATTTTCCAATCATGACAAGGAGCACACGGCGGGTGTGACCGGTCGGCAGTGGATATTCACTCCTCCATGACACCTGCTCCCACATCTGATGTTTCGGAGGTCCGTGTTTGCTCTGCTCCTATTTTGTGTTCTTTTATGGACCTTGATCTTGAATACTGTTCGTTATCTCCATATGTTTCATCTCTTATATATTTGACAGACAAGCGAAGTCCATTGTTATGATGAGCAAGGGTACTTGTAATGATAAATTGTGAAAGTTTAATGATCAACTTGATAAGTTTTTCGGTCGTCAACTTCCATTCATCATTAACAATACAAAATATATATCCTTATTACATGCATATGGAGTTTATGTCTCTCAGTTGAATCGAAACGCAAAAACATATTCTACTTACCAACGTTTCTAACACGAGGAAAACTATTTACATACAAGTTGATGAAACTTAAGCCTTCATTTTGCAAGTTTTATGGTCGATGCATGTACAATGACCACGTCAAAAAATTCAAACTTTTTTTTCGTTTTCCCCGATCATAATAATGAGCACATTGAGACCAAACGTCAAAGAATGCACACTTCTTCGTGGCACCTGATTTTATCTTTGATGTTTTTGAAGGTCGGGTTTTTTAAGGTCGCTATTTTCCTGATTAGAGCTTGAATACTGTTCGTTATCGCAAGACATGCAGTTTCCATGGATACGCTCCTTTTTAAAAAATTTAGTATCTGTTTTCTGCTAATCTGCAAAAAAAAAAAAAAAGAAGCCCATATGAATTCGTAAGGGACTGTTTAATCTAATGATACAATGTACCGGTATCTCTTAAACCCAGAGTAATTCGCCGTATATTTTGTATAGTGTGGTACAAGATATTAAAATGAAGATGAATTTTGTTGAGAAAGAGAATTTTTAGGCCTAGTAAACTAGCATTAATAAATCAAATCAAAGAAGACATTACAATATTTACTCAGTAGGAGCAACAATAAATTAAAGAAGAAAAATAGGGTTTCTTTCCTAACCCTATAATTTCTTTCCCTTTGACAAATTTCTTTCACTTTTCATTTTTATTTGACTCAGTGTTTCAGAAGTTTTGCATTTCTTTGCAATAGGCTTTCCTTTTTCATAAGCACTCATTTGGAACAATTAGCCATCAACCGGTTCCAAGTAAATGTATACAAGGAAAACAGTTATTCCTGAAAACTGCATATGAAATACCGGTAAGTTTGTTTGATGTTTAACGTCCCTCTCGAGAATTTTTAACTCATAATGGGACGCCACCACTTGCCGGTGGAGAGCTGCAAATTGTGTCCTGTGTTCGGCACTTAGGGCCAATGGGCAGTGAGGGATCTTTTTCGTGCCAGCACCTGTAACGACACCGGACCTCGATTTATACGGTTCTTAAGAAAAAAAATTTCCTTTACAAATAAATACCAGCGGTTTGAACATCAACATAAAGAAAACAGAAGTAATGTACCTAAATACAAAAAGCCCAACCAAAATACAACTGAATGGAAAAGATATAAAAAATATATCATATTTTACATACAGGTCTGGGAAGTATAGCAACATCAGATGGCGGATCTGACAAGGACATTAGGTAAAGCCAGAGGATCCTTTGTCAAGCTTAAGAATATATGGAAGTAAAGCAGCATCAGCAGGCATACTAAGATCAAATTGTATAATAACTGTGTACTATTTGTCCTAATGTATGGTGCTGAATGTTGCAGGAATACAGAAAGTGACATGAAAAAGCTATCAAGTTTTCATAACGGGTGCCTCAGAGAGATCTTGACTTGAGGATATTTTGGCCAACAAAAATTTGTACGAAACGGCAAAAACAACAGACATGAGGACCTTAGTAATAAAATACATATGGCGATGGAAAGGCCATGTCTTGAGAAAGCCAACAAATGACATCAAAAGAGTGGCGCTAAGATGGACACCAGAAGGGAAAAGGAGGAAAGGCCGACCAAAAACAACTTGGAGGCGAACAGTGGAAAAAGAACTTAAGGACATGAACCTTACCTGGGGAGAAGATACAATGTCATGTAGCTAAAAATAGAGAGGAATGGAAATCCCTAGTCCTTGCCCTACGTGCCTCCGGGTGCAACAAGGACTAGGTAGGTACGTAATCCGAAGGACCTCTCTCCACGGTCCGCAACACTAAACTTGTCTCTTTACTCCGCAACTCTAGAGCAGACGCTCTAACCACTGTGCCACGCGAACGACTAAATAGGTAAGAAAGCAAGTATTGTCACTTGGTTAAAAAATCATTTGTTACTACAAAAATACATATTTTATTTTTAATAAATACATTGTATTGATTAAAAAACATAAACCGATTTGTTTCATCAATTTCTGGAAACACCTTACGTGTATAATATATAAAATATTTTTATGTTAACATCATAATATTTTCAGCTTCTTCTCTGAAACTGCTGAACCAATTTCAACCAATTTGAGCAGATGGCATCTATAGGTGAAACAAAATTTGTGATTTTCATGGTCCTTATTCCCATAGGGCGTGTGGGATGGGGTAAAAAAAACCCTCAAAATTAATATAATCTTTTAAAAATATTCTTTTTTTTACTGTCGGACATCAAGCAGTTAAATTGTTTGCATGATTGTAATAAGTACTGAGCTCTCTACGAAAATTGTGAAATTCATGGCCCCTTGTTTTTGCGCCAGGGTGGGGCTCTCATATATATGTAGTGAAAGTGCATTAATATTCGTTTAAAATGCTTTCCTCTGCTCCTGGGTATTAACTAAACTATATGATGAGGAAGAGTGCCTCTTCTATAATAGTGAATGCCTTGGCCCTTGAAGCAGGGGTTATGATGTTAGGGTAGGGCTCAAATGATCACATACTGAAAATGCATTAATTCTGTAAAAACCTTTGCTCCTGGATAATTAGCCGGTGAACTAACTAAGTACATACCAGTAGTTATGATGATGAAGACTGGTTTTGACAAAATTGTGAATTTTATGGCACCTGGGTCCAGGGTTCTAGTGTTCGGATGGGACTTTAATTATAGTGAAAACGCATTTAATTTAGTTCATTGAAAATTTTCTCCTCTGCTATTTGGTATGGTGAAAATACATAAATTCTTTTAAAATTTTCTCCACTGCTCCTGGGTATTAAACCAATGAACTATGTGCATAGTTAAGATGAGGAAAGATGCCGCTTTCAAAGGATGTATTCGCTTTAACAAAAGAATTGACCTATTGGAGACAACAATTTCCCGGAAAAAGTGACATTGAATAATTAAGCTTTATTTGTTGTTTTCTACCGTACATATGTCTAAATTTTCCAAATTTGTATTTTATACCTAAAATTTATTATTTCCAACTTTACAATAAACCTTCAAAGTTGACTGAAACACCATTTTGTCCGTTAAAGCGTTGATTTTTGCATGAATTTTGGCCTAGAATTCCTTCAGGGAAAAAAGGCCTGCCCCTAAATAAAATTATGATATTTTGATAGGTTATGATGTAAGGAATGATTTAAGATAGAATTTTTTTAGGGGCACCCCTGCCCTAGGGTCGAAATTCCCAAAAACCCTACAAAAAATAAGGAAACCTGATTTTGAAAATCTGCTTCAAATTTTGACCTATTATTTTTATAGACGGACTAGCTCAGTTGATTTATAAGTTAGTTTTACTCCGTGAAATGCTTCTTTTTAAAGTCGCGGGTTCGAATCCACCTGGCACCACATTTTGAAAGTTTTAAATTTCGCCTTTTTAAAGACAATTTAATTTTTTTAATAGACTTGTGTATTTTCCTTCAATTATCTATCGTTTATGTATGCCCATTCTTGATACAAGAAAAACTAAAGAGATGTTAAATCGTAACAATCAAATGTACAGTTGTCAGTCAGGCGGAACATACCTCAGTATAAGCACACTTTCTCCGAGGACAAGAGTAACTCTCTCTGTGTTATTTGATATAGATATTCTTGACAGCATTGAGCTGCGTCGAATTTCAATTGTATATATTCCTTAGAATTTGGGTGCTAGTCACTGCGCCCCAAAACCTGAACGCCCCATGCATGGACGCCCCAAAGTTTTTTACCTTCGCCCAATTACAAATATGAGCGCCCCAAATCTTAATCACGAGAGCCCCAAACGTATTTCACCAGCGCCCCAAATTAGAATTTCGGGCGCCCCAAGGCTTAAATTAACTAGTAAAGAACCAAAATGTTGTCTTTGATGCTTGTTTTATAACAATTAGATTAAAAAAAAATATTATAATTCACGAGCCTCCCGAATTATACTTTATAGTTATCAGTTGTTTATTACAAGTGCTTCAAGTTTTACGATGTGTTATAACGAACGCCCCAAGAATTGTAAACTAGCATTATATGAAGATAAATGTAAACGTACTAAACAAATGGAATTCGAACCGCAATTTATTTTGATTTTTTAATTGTTTTGATTTATTCAGAGCTTATAAGGATCTTACAAAGAGGAAATACACTGTACGAATAGAATAAACTTAAACACTGATGTGTATTTCTGCAGTAACTATGTAATAATAACCAGAAAAGTATTTAGCCTAGCTGTCATATTCATTCTAGAAAGATGTGGTCTTATAACTTATATCTCCTGTAAATCGGTAAATTAATCTATTCAAGATACCAAGAACCAACTTTTTTTTTTTAAATCGTCTACGTAGTTTTCAAATATTTTATAAGATTTACTAAATTTATTTACAATCTGTCGGTAATAAATATACAACAAAAATTATAATGATACAAAAAAATTATACATGATTTTTACCTAACCAAAGTCATCTATCTATTAATTTTTTTTACTAATTTTAATGATGTAGATTAGGTTCAAAATCGCAGTATATCCTTTGTATAGTGCATGTGTCGCGTGTTTTCGTTGCTTCTTGTGTACCTGATTATGTAATGCTACATAATATTACACACCTGTCACTAGATCAGTGGGATTTGTAGTCTGTGTATACACAGTAATCATGATTCCCCCTATAATATCATGCTTTATCTCCAAATTAATTCAAATTTCTTGATATAGCCGGCATTTGATAAAATATGGGGGGGGGGGGTCTCCTTTAATTGGGATTACGGTCGTGCTCTTACTTTAATACAAATGTATTATCATCTTTAATTACGCGAATAAAACTTGATAATTTAAAAGAATATTTCACTAGATTTCTTTGAAGAAGGAAAAGTAAACAAATTAATATTTAGACGAGCACATGCGTGTGTAATTTGGGGCGCTCGAAATGCTAAATAAATTTGGGGCGTTCGTGAAATACATTTGGGGCGCTCGTTATTAATATTTGGGGCGCTCATATTTGTACTTGGGCGCCGGTAAAATTTTTTGGGGCGCTCATGCATGGGGCGTTCAGGTTTTGGGGCGATACGACAGTAACCCAATCACATTGATTTTGGCTACATATATCAGTAACTGTACTCCCTTGGATTTCATTTAAGCCTATATAATTTGCACACATTAATGACATTTTTATTATATCCACGGATAAATAGCCTAGATATAAAGAATAGAATTTCAGAGACAGTAGACATTACCATTATGCACAATGAGAAGTAAAGACAAATATCAATTATTACATTTGGAGATAACAAACTCAGAAAATCAATGAAAATGTTTCTTCTACCTCTACTCACTGAAATAAAGATTAAGGAAAAAACAAATTGTTAAATGTATTTGGCCTAATGTCATTAATCGGAACGGAAATCGACAAGCTTTTTGTAGAGAAGAAAACCAAGCCCGTTCCTATAGGTCAGATCCCTATTTATAATGAAGTGATCCTTTGTGAATTTCATTGACCCAGGATCAAGGTTCTGGTGTTCGGTCGGGGTTCTAATGATTATATAGTGAAAATCCATGAATTCTTTGAAATTCTTTTCCTTTACTCCTGGATAATATGCCAATGATCTAAGTATATTTATGATAAAGAAAGGTCCCTCTTCCAACACGGTTAATTTCAGGGCCCCTGGGGGTTACATATTATTCGAATGAATTAAATACATAATTATGATGAGCAGGGGTGTCTCTTCCAAAATTGTGAACTTCATGGCCAGTATTTTTAAACACAAATCAAATTCAATTGTTAGAGGTTGTTGCATGATACTCAGGTGACCTATAAGGCCCATGGGCTTTTTGTTAATCTATAGGTTTAATGGCCATGTATACGCTTGTTAATAAGAAATAAATATCAAGCAAGAATGCTGTTTCCAGAAATAACTGAAACTATTCGGTTTATGTTTTTTTTATGTAAATATTTATTAGAAATAAAATATCTGTAGTATAAAATGATTTATTCAATCAAATGACAATCCTTGTTTCTCACCTATTTAGTCGCCGTGATTAGAGCGTCTGCGATGGAGAGCTACAATTTTTGTCCTATATGTTCAGCACTCAGGGCCATTGAGCTGTTAGGGATCTTTTTCGTGCCAGCGCCTACTGCGACACGGGACCTCCGGTCTCATCCAAAGGACCTGTCTCCACGCCCCACAGTGGGATTCGAACCCGCGACTTAAGGATCACTTCCTTACTTCGCGACTCTAGAGCAGACGCTCTAAATACTGCGCCCGTCTGCTCTGGAGTTGCGGAGTAAGAAGATGATCCTTATAAGTCGCGGGTTCGAACCCTACTGTGGGATGTGGAGACAGGTCCTTCGAATGAGACCGGAGGTCCCGTGTCGCAGCAGGTGCTGGCACGAAAACGGTTTTTGAAGTGTTTATACACATGTATATTACATGAATTTGTGTTATGTATTAATCAGTAAATCGGAATATTTATTGCAGAATTTAGAGCGAAATTAAGAAATAAATACTAGTATACATGTCAGGCAGGTAGTATCAGGGGGTGGGTGGGTGAGAAAAATCTCTTTTTTTTCATCCCCCCCCCAAAAAAAAAACTTTTTTACACTGTTTCGATACGAATGAACAATGAGTGATAGTTAGACTCTCACTCCTACATTATCATTTTTTTTCAAGTTTGGGAGGGTTTCCTCTTTTTCTTTTGCTTTATCAAACTTTTATTTGGGTATCTATTCGATCTTGTTTATTTTTTTCTCAGCTCCTCCTTTACAAGGGAAAGTAGGTGTATTTCTGTGTGTATTTGCCGTAAATCATTATTTGATCGCTTGTACTTTTTCATCATTTTAAAGAAAATTAATATAGACTATAATGGTTAAGATATTTTGACATTTTATTTAACAATGATAGATAAAACAAAATTAACGTGATTAGGGGATTTTCAAAACTCTGACCAAAAATACCCCAAAACAAAAAGAAGACCCCTCACTCACACCAAGTTAAGATGAATACGAATAATGCAAAAGAAGTCCTATAGGCCTAACTATGATTAGGACATTTGCAGATCCCCATCGGCAAGTGGGACTTGCGTCCCCATAATATGAGTAAAAAATTCTCGAGAGGGACTTTAAACAACAAACAAACTTATTTCATATTCAGTTTTCAGGATCCGGAATTACTGTTTTCTTTGTATATACTTCCGGCTAATTGCTAATTGTATCATACATATTAACTATATAATTTATGTTATCCACATAAGGCAGTTAATTTGAAGCATCATACTGAACTGAGTAAACTCGATATATCACTGTGTATGGAAACATTTTTAAAATTAGGCTAAGTGGACAAGTTATTTGACTGTTTTTTTTTCAAATCATTTATTTAATATTCTAATGCAATTATTTTTTAAAACACCTTTTGATTGAATAATGCACTTATGTTTGAAGCAGTAAAACGAGCATTAACGTGAGTGAAAGCTTTTCATTGTGACGACATAATAGAGCGATGCAAAAACACAATGCTCCGTGACGTATTTTATCTACCGAAACTCGACAAAATAATACGTAAACAACAAACAAAATGCATGGATTGCATTAGAATGGGAATAACTGATCTTCTAATTTGGTATTTGCGACCGTTAATGCTGATTTAACGCTTACGCGTCGCCGGTAAAACTCAGATAAAACTAAGATAGTTATTCCCTAAATGTACAACATAACAGTGAGGCAAAACTTCCGCAGAAGCCCTCTGGTAATACCTCACCAGGGGTGCCAGAAGCTCCCTGGATCGATATAATTTTATAAAATATATTTCCAATATTTTAACACAGAATTTTTCACATTATACTAATATATAATTATTGACATAAATATCTCAAAGGAAATTTTTACCATTTTTATATATGAAAAACAAAGTATTCGTTTAACACCAATAGAAGCATGACCCTTGTTGTAGTGGAGATTGTGTGGGGAAAAAAAGAAAGAAAGTCTATATCAATCTCACTGTAATTTAGGGCCATGTCACCCTAAAATACTGGTCTTTTTATGTTTTACATCTTATAATCAGGATCAATGTGTAGAGTTTTGTGATAATAAAATTAGATTATAAAAAACACATCAGAATGAATGAATTTTACAAACACATGAATATTTTTTCCTCACATACATAGTTTAATTGAATCATATTTTAAACATAAAATTTCCAGTTACATGAAAAATAACATAGCAAAAAAACTAGTGTGTCTCTTAGTGGATTTAAAATGTGAATACATGTATATATAGTTTATTAACTGTATTTTTTCTAGTCTTCGACATTCGCACTTGTGTAGATTCAGAGTCTAATCAAATTTTTTTACTCAGCTGAACCCACAATCCGGAGAACAAGTCGCTACCATGTTAACTTTTAGAATGCATCAACGTGATTGAAACGTTTTCAAATTCAAAGCGCACCAGTGACGTCGATGTGAGTTGACTGAAAAAGCAAAACAACATAACACGTTAGAGGAATCTGTACTGATCAGACGTAAAAGGTATGAACGAATGGCCTTAGAAAAGAAAGACCCACTTAGCGTTATTCCTGCAAGTTCAATTACTGTTAAACAGAGGAAGAAACCACAGAAAATATTGGACGAAGACACATACACAAAGGTATTTACTTTTTTGTGCAATACTTATGAAAGAATTAAATTACTGGAGATAAAAATCAGGGAGGAATTATTTAATTAGTATCAGAATGTTTCCCGTTATAGATATAATCACGGTTTATTGTTCAGTTTGTAGTACAAGTTCTTTGTCAAATAGTAAATTTTTTTGTTGTCTAGAATTTTTCTGTTTTAATATTACTTGTTCAGTTAATGGTATTTTGTTAGGCTGTCAGTCAGTGTCAGATGGTGTGTCTGCTAAAGAGCACACATATCTTGTCATTTGTACTTAGTTGTTATAATGTAGCCCTCTCAAATTTTTAATTTGATAGATGGACAACAATTCCATAGCATCTGATGATCTCAATGATGCAAATATATTTTTTGAATATGGGTGATTGCAGTCACCTGCAGTAACCCTTCCTTTTAAACATATGTGTACAAATACATAATAATATATCAGTTGAAAATGATATATTTAAAAACAGCTTATAGAGACAAAAGGGTACATTATTGATAGCATGTAGTGCATATTAGAATAAAAAAAATAACAAAAGGGTGACTTGATCCTAGATTTAAACTGAAAAGAATTTGTTAGGGGGGATGTTCCACACCCTAAGTGACTGTGTCTCATCCCTGACTGTCATTTTTTTCTGATTTTCAGGATGTTGAACACATAATAGAAGAAGACTTTTTTCCTGATCTTCCTGACCTAAAATCCAAAGCAGAATACTTTGAAGCTCTAGAAAAAAATGACCTCGTAAAATTACGGAAGTTTCAGCTGAAGTTTACTGGTGGAAGGCCCACCACAAACCGGACAGATTGTAAGCTAAAGAAGAAAATTTCATTAATCGATTTTGATGATACTGGAAAAAAAGAAAATGTTACATATCCTTCTTTTTGTTTATAAATGAAATTTGCCATTTAGTTGAGAATGAACCTCCTTTCATGTTATACTAAATTATAGGTTAAGAACACATTTTCATTACTAGATTTTGATGTAAATACTATAAATCTTTAAAAAATGCTGCATGTCCTTATTTTTGCTTTTGTTATAAGTAAATAAAATGTGCAAATAAGTTGTAAATGATATCCTTTTCATGCTATACAAATTTATATGTATGGTTATACTTTGACATTTGATTTTTGACAGGTAATTCACCTGCAACATTTGAAACCCCGGATATTAGACAAAATGATGGACCAACATCAGAAAACATAGATGAAGAGAAAAATAAAGAGGAGAAAGATGAAACAAGCAATAAAAGTATGAATTGTCAATTGATTATTTTTTGGTTAATTATTATTATATGCCCGTCTTAAGACGGGACGTATTATGTTATAGGCTTCATGTCCGTCCGTCCGTCTGTCTAGCTGTCCGTCTGTCCATTCGTGTCCGACTCATAACTTGAATACTATTAGACCTAGGATTATCAAACTTTGACAGTTGATACTTCTTGGGTAGACGGTGTGTCGCGCACAAAAAGTAGGTCGCTCTGACCTTTAATAAAGATGCTATGGCCAAATATGGAAAAATCCTGTCCGGCTCATAACTAGAAAACTATAAGACCTAGAGCTTTCAAACTTGGCAAATTTATACATCTTAGGTAGAAGGTGTGTCACGGCCTATTTCAAGGTCACTGTGACCTTAAATTTAAGTGTATTTTTTTTTTAAAAACTAAGTCTTTAAAATTTTAAATTTCATAATCCTAAAAAATGTAAAAATATAGTTGTACCCTTATTTAAAAATGTTAAATCAAGTAAAAACTTATTTTTTCATCATATACTTTACAGCAATCTGTAACAAATGTTAATGTTTTGAGAGGAATTCAGTTTGTCCCATGGGCATAATTATCAAGCACTGGTCAAGAAAAATTTCGATAGCAGAAATTCGCATGTCAAATTAGAGAGAAATTAATGAGTTTATTGTCAGAAGCTAACTGGTAGAGCAGATCTCTGATAATGCAGCTGTTATCTTTATCATTAATCTGTTGGGAGTTGGGCAAAAAGAAATGGCCTCATAGTTGCTTGTGTTAATTAAGAGTTCTTGATGGCTAGTTCAGAAAAAAATATTTCAGTTGGGGTAATGTAATTAAAACAAATTGATGCAGCAGCTTTAAAATACAGTGTATGATATAAACTTAATTAATATTGCATAATATAATTCAAACTAATCCTTATTTAAAAATGTTAAATTAAGTAAAAACTTAATTTTTTCATCATTATAATATACTTTACAGCAATCTGTAACAAATGTTAATGTTTTGAGAGGAATTCAGTTTGTCCCATGGGCATAATTATCAAGCACTGGTCAAGAAAATTTTTGATAGCAGAAATTGTATGCCAAATTGGAGAGAAATTAATGAGTTTATTGTCAGGAGCTAACTGGTTGTCTAAGAACATCTCTGATAATGCAGCTGTTATCTTAATTTATCTCTTGAGAGTTGGGAAAAAAGAAATGGCCTCATAGTTGCTTGTTTTAATTAAGAGTTCTTGATGACTATAGTCCAGATAAAGATCTTTCAATTAGTGTAATGTAATTAAAACAAAATGATGTTTTAGTGTATGATTAAAACTAAATTAGTATTTTATAATATAATGAAAACTAATTATACATGTGTTCATTGAAAAAAAAATTACATTTCAATTTTTATATATTTGCAACAAATTGCAGTCATGTCTCACTTAGACTTTTATAGTCTAAAGAATAATTTATTTTTGATTTTTTTATTAGACTGTTGCATTTCCATTATTCCATAAAATATGCAATTAACAATTTAAAGCTGCAGATGGATATTTGTTAAGTTCTAGCCAGTTTAGCCAATTATATGATGTATTATTTGTTATAATTAATCCCTACACTGTAAGCCTCTTAGAGATGTATATATGTACAATATTTTAAACATGGAAATTAGATCATTGAAATCTGTGTCAATCTGTTAATCAAGGTTACCCGATTTTCTTGCACCTTTACCAATTTATGATTATTAAACAATATATTTTACGGGCGTATCATGCTGTGGCGGGGCACTTTATTTACTAAAAGGAAAAAGAAATGCATTGAGACATAATATGCATTTTTTTTTGTCTGCATTATCAAAAATTATGAAAACTGGTCAGACAAAAATCTTGGTAAATGTGCATTTATAAAATCGGTGTTCAGAATTACTCAACCTTGAAATATATGATGTCATGTAGGGAAAGAAAACGCCAAAAACACATGCAACCTGATGACAAACTTTAACTGTATTTGACTTTTTAAGAAAAATTATATAAATTTTAAAATGAACAGTATATAGCATCACAAATTGTATTGACTTAATTTTAAGCTCAAAAAATTTTTTTCTAACAGAGCAACCAAAATTATCGCTGGATGCGTACATGTCAAAAAACACAAGTGAAGACAATGCATCATTTGCTGAGATTTTAGAAGAAACACAAAAACAACACAGAGAAAAACATGCCTGGCTGTTTGAGAATGAAAGTAGTAGAAAACAAGTAAGATACAATCATGTACATTTGTCTTTATATTTGTTTATGTTCTAGCATTTGAAACTTGTTCATAGGATTTTGATAAATACTGACATAGAAAATTGCATGATTAGCAAATTGAAATTAAAGAAATATACAGATTAGTTTTTATGATATCATTAAATGAACCACTTTGATGCATGTTATATGCATGTACCTCCTGAGAAATGACGCAGTCTTTTATGAAATGTCATTGAAATCTGTTTGTTTTGGTATATTATTTCAAATGAACTTGGACTTAATTTGCATTAAGGGTATCCGATCCTCAGCCAGGAAGGATAACTCCAAAAATTAATATTTAATTTGAAGTGCATCAAAATGAAGCTTGAAAATGAAATTTTTTCATGCATCAATTTTGATTTTATTCATTTTTATAAGATTCAAGGTCTTTGGAAGTCTTAGAAAAATTATTATAAAAGTTGACATTTGTACCCTATAAAAGGAGAAAAAATAATACAGTTTAGAGAAATAAGATTTTCTTGAATCCAGCCTTAGGTACCAATGCTTTTTAGCATGATATGAAATGAGAAGTGATTTGTGGTGCCTTGAAATGATAGCAAAAGCCTTTTACACTATGTATTCTAGAATACATGATAGAAAAAGAAGACTAAAAATACCAAATAAATACAAAAATAATGACAATTTCTCTGAATGCCTGGATACTTATCCTTTTTTAACCTAAAATATATTTCTTGGTCAATTTGCAAATAGAAAATCCATTGCTGATATTCCAATACGCTTTTTCTGCAAAAATATTGAAGATTTGACAATTTTCCCTATATAATACATGTATGATTAACTTTAATCTTTAACTTTAAAGAAATACTGTGGATAAATTTACATAACTTTGTGGATTCAGAGATACTTTTATGGGTATTTTTGATTACTGAACTGCTAATTAATCGACTACCTTAAAGGTAAACATTTTTAGGATTAAAAAAATTTTTATTGGCTTAAACAGGAAGAAGAAAATAGACTTGCTTTGCCAAGCATAGAACAGCAGGCAGCCATAGAAGCTCCCCAGGCTGGTGTAGACACATGGAAATACCAGGCCAGGAACAACCTGATGTATGTCCCTGATGGTAAGTGTGGGTGTGACTTCGGGTCGTATGTTTGGGACTTGGGGTATTGGTATATCGTATCTTTCAGACATGTTTCAAAACATTTCATATATTATATATGTTTGATGAAATTTTGTTCAGATATGATACATATACTGATAGGTCTTAGTCAGTTCTTTGTCCAAGGTACACTTGAACACTTGAATGACTCTAAGATAAAAATCAAAGGCATCCATGTAGATACAAGTAATTTGATAAGAATATCAAATACACAAATGTTCAGGTTATAGTGAAAATATGTCAATTCCTTCGTTTAGGTGCAGACTTCAGTGCCCAAGAAATCATAGATGCTCAGAAGCAAAAACCAAGAAAAATAGTTCACGAGAACACACGCTTTACACAATGTCCCTGGAACAAGAATAAAAATCAGGCTTTGATAAAGGATGCTGCCACGGCAAGGGCCATTATCAATCAGGGGAAGATAGGACATGATGGCAAGGAGATACTTCCGGCCGAGTCCCCGCGGGTCAATGGCTACGGATTTGTAGCGACTCCCTCCCCAGCTCCAGGGGTGGATGAATCTCCTATGATGACGTGGGGAGAAATAGAAAGTACACCATTCAGACTGGAGGGAGGGGAAACTCCAATGATCGGGTCTGGACCAGCATTCAAAGTAAGTGTCTTTTTTTAATATCATTTAACATGACGAAATAATATGTTGCATATAGTTACTTTAAATAAGGTGTATCACTAATAAAAGTGAAACAGTATTCATCAAGAAAAAGAATATTACATATATCTCTGATATTCATATTGAACTTTTATTTATGGAGATTTATTTTGTAAAGATTCCAGATATTCCCAAGAGGGATCAGTTAGCAATGGATTTGGCAGAAAAAGCCAGTAAATCTCATCGAGACAAGAAGGAAAAAGCTCTCCGCAGTGTTCAAGCAAGATTAGCATCGTAAGTGTTCAGTTTTGAATGATGATGGTAGTTAATTTCTTGCAATTCAATATATAGCAGGTTTTACTGTATAAATTTACAACAAAAAGATCATATATCTTGATGATGATGGTAGTTTTAAATTTCTTGCACTTCACTATATACATGTGGCAGGTTTTACTGTATAAATTAACAAAAAGATTATATATCCATCTGTTAACTTGTACAAATCTTCGTATATTTTTCAGACCATTTTCCCCTAAGTTTGGGCGTAGTACATCAGACAGGATAAGCTCCATGTCACCGGCTGCTCAGAAACTAGCTCATTCACGACTCGGAATCCGGTCCAATACAGATAAAGCCCTCCGTGCTAGTTACACCCCCTCTCCTTCCAACAGACTTCCTGGGAGTAAGACGCCTATCAGTCTTACCCCCAGTCGTACCCCTAAAAACAGCACCCCGTCAGCAGTGCGGACACCGGGCAGTAAGAGAGAGGGTGGGGACGTGCAGTCCCTCACAGACAATCTATTACAGCTCCCCAAACGACCCAAGGCTGCTGATTTCTTCTGAAGTATGGTGTTGAATCACTAAGATATTATTTCATGAGGAAATGTTTAAGTGAAATTGTGGCTAAGAGAGAGCATTGACATTGTGTTCAGTGTGCCTCAGAATGATATTTTGGGAATCACTATGTACTGTCTTTTCAGTGTTAAGCAAAAAGCAGATATCACTGAACTTTTATGTAATAAAAGTTGTATTTAAAAAAAAAAAATGCAAAACAGGCAAATCAAAGTCTTCTGTTTTTTGTCAAATTGACAGTTTACAAAAGTACTTGTGATACATCATAACAAAGTACAAGTATCAAGAAGATCTGTGGTTTTATGATGAATTTTAAATAAATGTATAAAATTAAGGAAATCACTTGAATCTTTTTTGTAAACTTATCTTAACAGGGATATAGAAATTTTGATATACAAAGAAGCCAGAAACTTGAATTTAAAACCATCCCAAGAGTCTCTTCTAGTTCTAGAGTTCTCAATCCAGGCATCTCCAAAAATCAATTGCAAAACATTTAACTTGCAAATTAAAAAGTATTATAGTGTTGTTATCTTCAGAACATTCATATCACAGAATATTAAATTCATACATTGAATATTTTTTCTATTTTTTTTTCTTTCTATTAAATGTACTGAACATTTACGAGTTAATAAAATAAACCTTTATAAATGTATCTTATTTTTTCTGCAATGATAGGGTAGTTGTTTTTTTCTTGAAATATGTGTCTGCAGGGTTTTTGCCTTAGGGTGAAAAAACATGTTGATTAAATATTGAAAAATTATTTTATTTGAAAATTGTCACTCTTACACAAACTATGGGTAATCCAGGTTTGATGCATAAGAATACACAATTGTTTTCACTGTATAAATGGCATTCTGCCAAGGATTATAGCCTTTTGATTTATATTGTGTTCATATCACCCCAACCCCTACCCCTGAAGAAAAAATTGAACAATTGCTAACATGCATTCAATATTGTTTTATAAAAATACTTTATTTTAGGTAAAATTTTAATAAATAAGCTAATTAGAACAAGGCCTCATGCACTTAAAAATAAGTTATTCCTGACAAGGCATGATAAAGTTTGAATGCTGAAGTCAGAACTACTCGGTGATCTTTAGCTCTGTTTCCAGGCTCTCGTCAGGGAGTTGGTTGACTTGGTTTTCCAATGCCAGGTTCTCTTTATCAGATGAAGCACTATCACGGTATTTCTCAGTATCTGTATTGTTCTCAGTATCTGTATTGTTCTCAGTATCTGTATTGTTCTCAGTATCTGTATTGTTCGTGTCTCCATTTTGTATTGTATTTATGTTTTTATTTGTGTTTGGGTGACTCTCGCCATTTGCATCCATATTCACATTTTTGTCAGATTTCACGTTTTTGTTTTTCCGTTCAGGCTTGATTATGGGCGGATTAGTCTCGATTTCTTTCTTCTCTTCATGATCACTACTTTTTTCTCCATCTTTCTTTAGAAAATCCTTATCGCAGAATGCACCCTCCCCCCGGTGTGTCACAAAGGGATCAGTTTTGGGGAGAACTGGACGAGCAAGACCTATGGTTGGAGTCTTCCATAGCTTCATTTTGGCTTCGGCAATTGTACGGTCCTTCTCTGCTTTCTCAAGCTTACTTGTTGCTTCCTGAATAGAAATAAAATTCCATATAAACTGGCACATTTTGACATGAATCCATGAAAATCAGTAACTTAATTTTTTTTCATTCTTTAGACTTTTTGTCTTTTCATGTTTTTTGTTTGATTGTTATTTAATATCCCAATCGAGATAAACATGTAAACGGAACTACGACATTATATGCTACATGTACTAAAGTCTAGTATATACAATAATCGATTGATATAGAACCCTGTGCACCTGCAGGTAAGCATTTGCAGCCTCTCTTTCAATCTCCAACTGACGTAACCTTTCCTGGGCCTCCCTCAGGTTATGCTCCTGTTTCTCCTTGAGCCCCTCCAGTCCCTCCCGTTCCTGTCGTTCTTGGCGGAGTAATTCCTCCTGCTCCTGGCGCAGCCTCTCTAGCTCTGCTCGCTTCTGGGACTCCTCCTCTAACAGACTGTCAAATACATACGCAACTTGTTTAATTGTAGGTCTAAAGATTTTTTTAACCTTAAAAAAATCATTTGTATATTTAAGCAATTGCATCACATTAATCAAAACGTTCATTAATTTCTATTGCTTCCTATTTTAATGACCAAAAACTATGATATGCAATTAACTGCTTGCTTCCATTTTGTACCATTTCGAGTTTGTGTAAGAATATAGGACAGTATTTGTTTTCAATTTTTTTTCTGATAATAGTTAGCTGTGGATTATTTTTTATGTGATACTAATTAGCTGTGTATTACACAATATTATTACTTTGCTTGTAACTGGCGGACTATTTCCTCGTCACGCTTTGCTTGTCGCTCTTCCTCCAGAAGACGCTGCAGTTCTTTCTTTACTTCCTCTAGCTCTCGCAGACGACGTTTCTCCACTTCACGTAATGCTGCCTCCTTCAGCAACCGCGACTCCAAATCCTCTCTTGCCTATGTATAACAAAGAATCTAGGTAATCATACAGGGCTACCAATGTGTCTTAAACATGTATGTACTGTTACAAATACCAGATTGTACATCTATACTTACAAGTTTTTCAGCCTCCAGTGCTTCCATTTGTTCCCGAAGACGCATTTCATCCTGTCGATGACGCTGTAAATATTTATAATTTTTATGTATAATATACATCAAGTAATTTGCCATTCAGAATACAATGATACATCTACAGATTGGAAAGATTAAGACATTTACCTCACTGTACTCCTCCTGTAGACGTCGGAGGTTTTCCTCGTCCTCCAGCCTCTTTTTCACCTCCTCCTCCTCACGTGCCCTTTTTTCCCGCCTTCTCGCCTGTCGCTGTTTGGACTGGTGTTTGTGGTAATGGAATTCAGGATCCTCACATTTACTGATGGCGAGATTTAGTACTGTAGAACAATAAAAAGGCATTTTTGATAATCGTCTATCGGTTTATAATATAGGCTGTAGACATATAAAATGTAATAATTTAATCTTATTCTATTGGTACAACATGTACATGTAACTTGGTACATTTACAATATTCATGTATAATTGGACATATAGCATACTTGTATAACTGTTTTACGGTCCATTGTGATGCGAGTGTTTGTTGTATTACTTCGGTGAGTCCAAACCATTAGCAATTCTCTTAATACATGAACATGTACTCTTTTAAAAATACTAACCCGTGACCCATTCTGACCGTGTACGGGTGTCAGCTGCACTACATTCGTAAGGTTTGGAACTGGTGTGGATGATGAATCGGTTTGGCTTGGATCCGCCCTTATCTGACACAACCTGTTATTGTACAAGGAAACTCAGACGTTTTATCGCTTTGATATTATTGGTCACTCAAAAGTTATGTTATTTGTTGAATGTTTTAAAACTATATTGAAAACCTGTCATTAATGTGGAAAAGCATATAAACAGGGAATATTTTTTTGATTAAACAATGTCAGTGAAAACTACTAGTTCTTGACCTCTATTCTACAGTCCTTGACAATGTTAATACAGCCTTTGAGTTCCTTCTCTTGTGAGTTAGGGAAGTATTTCAGGGTCTTCTTTCTGAGGACAAACCAGCGATCTTTCCAGTTCTTCACCTGATACCCCCTTTTACAGAGCATGCCCTATAGGAACAAACCAGGAAAATTTGAACAACTTATCACGTGTAAATAGGAAATAGATTTCAAAGAGTAAGAATACATGACACAGCATTATTTGATAAGACTGAAAAATACATGTAATCTAAAACTAATCAAATTAAAATATCTTTGTAGTTTTTAATTGCCTTATAGCGTTCATATAGAGGTACAATTTAATCTTTGAAAATTAAACATATTATTTACATATGCATAGACCTTTGTACATACATGTGTATACATTTAGTTTGGTACCTTTTGAAAAATGTCATCGATGTAAAGCTCGTAAATTTTTGTGAGGTAAAACTTAAAATCACTTTCTGAGAGTTTCGAGCCAAACAATCCAATGAATACATCCTTATATTCAATGAATTTCAAATTTCCTGTGGCGGATTCTACTTCTTGAATCTTTTCCTCTAATTCTGTGAGTCCGGATAAAGATACAAAAGACCGGAAGAGGATTCCCATTTCTTCACGATCGATGACCGGTGGTCCGTTCGGAACATCATTTTCAACATCCTCAGACAACAAGATGAATAACATCCACATTTTGAATAGATTTTGTTCATCAGACTTATAAAGGTTGAACTCAGACTTCGTGTAGTGATGATCATAGTAAATATTCCAACAAACAGTATATAGTTCAGTAGGGTCCTCGGAATTTCCTTTCGGGGGAGTATTCGAATTGACTTGTAGGAGTTCTTTATCGATAATTTTACACAGTAAAGGAAAGTCTATATTATTCCGTCCCTCAATATTCAGCAGTTCTTCTGATTTTTCAAACCCAAGAACTCTACCAAGACTTGAAATCAGCACCTGTGTAAAGAATAGAAAACTCGCACTTTAGAAAGGGGTGGGATGGGGAAATCAACTCTATGTGAATGAATAATGAATACACGTATGCATTTTTTAAATTTAAATGAGTCCAGTAATTGCTAGTAATTTAATTCCTAACTCATGCAAACTTCTTTTTTAATTATCTATTTTGCCCTCTGAAGTGGTGTATGCAATTTCATTGGAATATAATTTTTATCTTTGGGATTTTTGCAAATTGTGCACTAAATTTCAGTGTTGAATCGCATTTCAAAGAAAATGTATTAATCATGAAAATTATTATTTCACTTTCATGTTTGTAAACTTATGTCTTATTCGTCCCTCTTCACTTTTTACAATTCAAATGGATAGGCAAAATTCACTTTGGAAATAATGTTTTTAAATGCATATATTTACCGTAACATTTATCTAACGGCATAAAGTTTACATAAAAATGTTACCAAGATCACATAAAACGTGCACTTATAAATAAACACTCATTTACTTTGAGCTCCAAGAAAAAAAACCACCAACATATTAACACACATCACAAGCTAAGTTATAAATTACAGTCACCTTTAACGTTGAAATGTGGGCGGTGCCGTCATGCGAGTCCACTAGCGTATTGAAGGTGTACCACAGGAGTTTGTTAACCTCAGTGGCGGATCTCAGGGGGGAGTGAGCCACCATGTCGTCAGAGGTAGTTATTGAGGACTGCTTAACGGACTTTTTGTTCTTTAACATTTCTGAGATGGATCTATATTTATTAAGAAACATACATGCATAAATTTATTTGCCTAATAGTTTTCACAATTTTTCTAAAATTCGTACATAATGCTTATCATAATTATGATGGATAGCGAAAGAAGTGTGCTTGTCGTTTTATTGAATAATGAAATACTGTTTGAACAATTACTATGGAATCTTTGATCCGCCCATGGCCATTTAAAAAATTAGAGTTGCCTCCCTTTCATCAGATTCGCAGTGCAGTTACACACGGGAAACTGATTTACACAATTTTTTCTTATTTAAAAACAGGATATGGCTGGATGAGTCTCATATTTATGACATTTGCGCATTTTGAAGACAGAAGGCCGTTTCTTTTGCATGAAACAATCGATAAAAAAAAAGTACAGTGAGGGCATTGTGACGCCTGCCCTATCTTGATTTTGTTGGGGAGCGGATCAAATTGGAAAGGTAAATAAGCTATACTTTAAGTTTTATTAATTGATTGATGAGATCACCAACTTAAAGATGTCGAATTCATGGTTCTGGTTTAATTCGAATGACAAAAACACATCTACACAAATCCAATATCCCACGAATCATTCAATATTAACATATGTGGCATGTACAGTACAAAATATAAGGTGCTGGTGACAATGAAAAAAATGTATTTACTCATTTCATTTACCACCTGTAAAACATGATCATAAAAACAAAAACATTCCAAACGCAGTAAAATAAAGGCCAGATACATGTATCAATGCTAATAATTGCGATTTTAAACTGAAGGTTTCAATAATTAAATTACTTCTTTACAAACAGAATACTTATGTACATATAAGCTACAATCCTATGAACTATCGAGGCTATTTCATCATTTTAAAAAAGCCTAATATACGTGTACATGTCTTGATATAAATGTATGATACTGGAAGTACATATTGTAATTAAGATTCGCCATTGAATACGTGCCTTCCCAGTCTTCCAATAAAGTTCTTATTAATAACTTGAATAAACTTCTCAATTTCAATACGAAAACATTCATGAAGATATCTATAGTGTAATCAGTATTAACATGCTTAAGCAAAATTTCCACAAATACAAACATTTTATTGTCATGTTTTTCCTCATTTTACCTCTGGAATTTGATCGATTTAAGCGCCCCACCAATTACGTGTAAATAACAACTGTAATCCATGTGTCCAACTTCCTTCTTGACTATAACCACGACATGGACCTATTTGTCTAGTTTATATTTATTATACTATATACAGGACCAGCTTTTTACAGGACAGAAATATTACATTCGTGTCGCGTTTACCTGTCGCCATTTCTCTGTGTAAAACTTACCTATGCGAGATGACATTAAACATGGCGAAATGTAGGTAAATTCAGTTAAAGTTCACTAATCATCCTTTTCAGTTCAAGTATATGTAAGTCTAATGATCTCACGAGCCCCCGTACTTACTGAACGGATATCACAATGCGTCCAAGGATGAAAACAGATTTAGGGACAACCAAAACATTTACATTTGACACATAACAGCATTGTCATCAAGTACGTCAGTTCACACACACGAAATGTTTCAAATTAATTCCCATATGGCCTCAGGTAAGGTTATTTTGCTCCAAACTTAAAACTTTTCTCTGTGTGCGGTGGCTATGGCACATTAACTCAATCTCGTCTAAATGCTTGCACGTTGATTTTAAATTTTTTAACTTTTTCGTTACAGAAGATTTGAATACAATACTATGTGTGGCTGATATGGAAAACGCGCCAGAATGCCCCTGAAACTGACATCAGTCATCTTTGGCCAACGTTTTACACAAATTAAAACCGTCAGTAGATGCTTCTGTTCCAATTCTGTAACCTTTGAACAGGTGCGACAACTTATTCGAACACACACGGAAGTGACATCAGATCACATGACTCCGGAGATACGGCTTCATTTAATCACGCCAAAATGTGCGCTATGGCGCAGCAGAGGAGAAGACGCGCCGTTTACTGATCCATTCTGGGCTTTCTACTGGCCGGGAGGACAAGTGTTATCAAGGTTTATTTTATGAGGGATCGTAATTTACTTAAAAAGTAACACGATCCATATTTATCACCGATGTCATTTTAACTTCCGTAAAATCTCATAAATTTATTTAAGTATTTTGTAAGTCCTTATCAGCAGAAGGGTAAACAAGGAAAGATGGCATAGTTTTACTATCAAATATTACATCACAAACTCTTACATTTCAAGTATCAACGTATCAAAACCTTACATGTATATATCGTATATATGTTGTTACGTGAATTATAGTGAAATTTTGAAGGGAAAATGTGAAAAGAAATTGTTAATTCATGCATTTCATCTATATTTTATAATCTAGTAGCTTAGAAGTAATATTTAAAATATTATATAGTATCAATGATTGTCGAAAATTGTGACTTACCATGTTGAAGGGTGGCAGGCTCTTCATATTGGCGATGAGTAAGCCTGTATCTTGTGATTTGTAGGTTTGTCCTAGACAATCCACATCTGTTTACTGACAAGAGAGTCCTTGATATCGGGAGTGGATGCGGGGCTTCCGCTATCGCCAGTAAGATGTCCGGCGCTCACACAGTCTGTGCTAACGACACAGACCACGGTGAAAAAACTATTTTAACTTCCTTTCCTTTCATCTCTTTTATAGCGTTGGTTAAAATATTACCCTAGAGAAGAGAGGTTTTATTTCCGTCTCTTTTCTACTCAATCATTTAACGGCCTCTGATTTAGGCAGAATTTATCATAGCTCAAAGTTCCACTTAAGTACTATATTTCAAGTGTATTTTAATGCATGTATTACATTTTATATATCATGCAATTAGTAATGAATTGAAAATGGAGGATGGTTTTGATTCAAGATAACTAAATCATATTTCAAAATTGATTTGACATTTTATTACTTTCTTATAACTTTTAGTGGCCATAGAGGCAATGAAAATGAACTGTGATCTGAACAGAGTCTGCGTGGATACGTCATCAGATGACATCATAGGCAGCAGCCTTCGTGGTTGGGACATTGTGTTTCTGGGGGACATGTTTTATGATGAGGATTTCGCGGACAGATTTAGCGTCTGGTTACCCCAGTTGTCCCGGGGAGGGATAGAGGTGTTAGTGGGTGACCCCGGACGTCTGCTACTGGTCAGCCATCCTCTGAGGAGGAATCTGGTCAGTCTTTATCAGTGTCCACTTCCGGAAAACTGTCTCAAGGAAAACAGTGGCATGTCTACGGGAACAGTGTGGAAATTCAAGTGTTAGTTGTAAAAGTGTGCAAGGCTTTATTGTCATGTTGGATTCAGGAGTTATCCATGTTATTATATACAACGTCTCGTTATTTTTGTTTTGATTCATATAGTAAATAAATTTTATCATAGAAATATTAATGTATGCCTTTTTCTTTGATGAATTGAACAATAAGGACACGATTTAGCATTGTCAAACATCAAAGCTTAAACTTCCGGGTACAAATCTCCTATGTAAAGGATCATTGGTCCGACTGAAAACAGCTGGCAAAAGGGCTCAATAATCAAAAAAAGTGTAAAAAGGTCCAATATGATAAGTTTGACGAACATTTAAATTTCATTTAAAAATAACCTGCTCAGCCCGCTGAAATCTTAATTGTAGATGTAAATATATATAAGAGCTTTTATCCCCCCTAAACTAATGCAAAATTGGGGCGCCCAGCGATATATCAGAGTACCATCCACTTCATCGTCGCAAGCCACGGGTTTTGTGTCCATTCTATTTCCGTTTGTGGAAATAGAATGGACACAAAACCCGTGGCTTGCGACGATGCATCCACTTATGCATTTATAAGTTGTGATCTGGAAAGTCCTATCGGAAACTGCTTGGTAAGGTCGAAATCACATCAAACCATCAGTTTATAGGAAGTTTTATCTACATATCGCACAGGAAGTTTGCTTCTGTGGAAGACGATAAATACACGTAGTAGGCTGTTATGGATTTTCTACAAGTTTTTGTGTAAGTGTTAACTATGGAACACCAAATTAAATTTGTTAAATTTCCGATGGGTACTCTATGTGTTCCCGATGGGTACTCTATGTGTTCTATATGAACCCACCTGTACATATTTTTATTTGAACCAGACTTTCTTGTAAAAGATTGAAAACAAATCTTCACAAAATGAAAGCGCCGGTTCTGGATTTCAGATTCCGTGTTCTGATAAACATGTTTTCAACGATGTTTTATCAATAATAAAAAGTTACTTCATTCATAATTATGGTGACTTGATACTTGGGTATTTTCCAGTGAACTTGAAATTAAAAAAACCATCGCGGAATCAGCCACATATATATTTTAACTTGGACTGTTTCACTGACTATGGAAAATGAGGACCAAATAACAAATAAATTATCTGAAATCCGACATAACCTCAACTTTTCCATCGTTAACCTTCTTTATTAGCTTGTACATGTAACATTCCACTATCACATTTAAGGATAAATTACAAAAAAAAACTTTTTTCAGAAATCAGCAATATTTCTCATAGATTTATATCCAAACTGGTAATCTGAATAATGTTTACCAAGTATAGTTGGAGAATTATTTAAGTTTTTGTCATAAGGTTAAAAATTACTGCAAAATTTTGTATGGAATTATATAGAAAGGAAAACAAAGTCTCATATCTAAACATCAAGGAAAATCTGTATTTCCTAACTGTAAATTTAACGTATTACATTTGTCTGTGTATTCTTTTTAGCGCTTTTGGCGGAAAACAAGTTCCGCTAATTCTAGTACAACGCTAAATGTTTTGTACATGTGAATAGAAAAAAGAATTTTATGAGATACGCTAAATCAAATTTCCTCTAATTAGTTCATAATTCAATTTCTGCCAAATATCGTACATGCTAAATATATATGTAAATGCGTTTACAGTATTTATGCCATTTCAAATCAAAATCAGTCAAAAATATATAACTTCATGATTCTCAAGAGCATGCCTTAAGTTCAATTTTTACACCACGAGAGGATGCTGACAGATAAGTTGAGGTTACAGGGATTTCAAAAATACAGTTTCAAGTCAGCATTATATATAATATTTGGTCATTGTAAAGACCCTGTTAACAAATATAACCTTTTCTTGGGTCGTTATTTGATCGACATGTTTTTTTACCAATTGAAAGCCTTTGTTCTCTACGGAATATTCAGCTACCTATTTACAACAGAAAAGGTCCACAGCGGATGTGATTGATCAACAGGATAATGGTCTGTACTTTATGCCCTATGATGGTTACCGACAGATTTATATTGTTTGTACACTTCTTTTAAGGTATATGACAATTAGTTTTCTTCACCTTTTCTTCTCCCACTGCGGGATGTTGAGACCGTTTCTTCGGATGAGACCGTAAAAATCATGGTCCCGAAGCTGACAAGAAAAAAAGACCCTTCACTGCTTAATGGCCCTAAGTGCCGAGTATAGGTAGGTTTACAGCAGGCCCCTACCGTCAAGTGGTGGTGTCTCGATGTGAGTGATAAATTATCGAAAGGGATCTTTAAAAAGACAAATAAACAAACAACTTTTCATCTGCTTTCTTCAATAAAATGCTTATAAAAACCTGTTTATCCTTTAAAGAGAGGATTTTAAAAAATGCGCCTCATTTCGATAGAGTTATATAAAAGAAACTATCTGCATGAAATGTAAACGTCTCCCTTCCCCCGATGTGAATTTCAGATGACAAGCATTTCCCTTGAACACCCATGGCATTTCTTATTTAAACTCACTTACTTCGTAAAGATTTCCCTTGGAAACTGGACGTGTTTTTGATAAGCCTGAATCATATCATACCATCTGTTTCTTTAGATTAATATACAAATATAGAATAACACGTGTCCGGAAAAAAACCTCTCTGGAAGACGATAAACGATATAGACTACTACATGTACTAGTATATGGAATTCAGTAGTGTGTGTTTATAAACGTTTCTGATGGAATATCAATTTGAATTACAAATTTTCATATATGATATAAAAATTTCCATATACAATTTAGTAATATTACACATCGATACATTTAAGAAATAACTTCAACAGTTTTCAAGTTAATGCAGCTGCTCAGTGTAAAAAAAAATTAGGAACTGTGTAAAACTTTTTAGGTATTTCGCTTGAATGTGCCTTTAAAGTATGTGAAAGTGTCAATTTTTTTTTTGTCTAATTACCATATCAAGCAACTTCGTGTACTTTTGATACATGTTATATATACTTAATGCTATAAGATGTATGTGTTGGGCAATAAAAATTATGAAAACGTCAAAATTTTTAACAAATAAACCTCTTTTCAAATAATTGAACTAAGTACTTTCAAATGAATTTTAAAGGATGTCTTAAGAATAAAGGAAAGGTTTAAATTAATACTGAGTATACTTTTTTAAAGGATAAAATCCAGGTTCAAAAGATACCTATAACCTACTAAAATTTTTTTTCAATAGTTTAATCTGGGTTCAAATGAATTGCATTAATTTTGTTTTAATAACTCATGGAGGGTTTATATCTCTCAGTTGATTCGATGAACAAGAGCATGCTCTACGTATGAACAATTTCTAAAACCAGGTAAATCATTGAAAAAACAAGTTGATGAAAAAAAACAGCAGTCTCGTTTTAAATAGCAATTCGTATGTTCAATAGTCGATAGAATGACCTTGTCAGCAAATACAATTTATCATTAAGTCAAATAATGACTGACGATTTCATACTAGTTGGTAGGCCATTATATACACACTGAATGTCCATGGATTTTCACGATATTTCCCTATCATGGAGCGCACAGCTGGTGTGACCGGTCGGCAGGGAATGCTCACTCCTCCATGGCACCTGATCCCACATCTGAATTTTTGAAGGTCCGTGTTTGTTCTGCTTTAATTTTGTGTTGTTTAATGTATTTTTGAGCGTGAATACTGTTCGTTGTCTCCATACATTTCATTACATAATATATGTATTTTTAATTCAATCAAATATACTATTGGATAGGTCAGTAAAACTGAACCTTTCTTTTATAATTTGAAGATAAATAAAATGCACAAGTACATTTAAGAGTCCAAGAACAATTCAAATAAAAATAATCCCAACTTAGCACACTTAGGAAGGTACAATGTACTTATTCAATACATGAATTAAGCTAGGGCTTATTAAATATTTTGTACTCATCTTTGTTTCAATTATCCAGTCTATGACTAAAAGCATGTGTTCGTTAAGTTTTTTCTATTCATTTGGATAGGTTCATTGAATTAATACAAATATATATATGTGTAGTATTATATATGTCTAACTTAATATTCTTATGTCGACACTGATATATCCTGATGATTTTGAAATAAAAGATACCACATAGTGTGACATATCTGTTTCATATTTGGATATTTTACTAGAAAAATAGTTTATGGAATTCTATCATAAACGTGATGACTTTAACTTTTCAATCGTCAACGTCCCTTTCTTATGCAGCAAAATATCCTTATCACCTCCATACCAGAATGCAGGGTTTAAATCTCTGTGTTGATTCGAAACGCAAAAGCATGTTCTATGTATGAACAATTTCTAAAACGAGGTAAGTTATTGACAAAGAAGTTGATGAAACAATAATATCAGGGGTCTCGTTTAAATTCATAATTTCGTATAAAGTTCTAAGGTCGATACAGTGACCTTGTCAGCAAATACAATCTATCATTAGTTAAATGCTGACTGACGTTTTTCATACTATTGTTACGCCACTGTCTACACACAGAATTTTTCCGTTATTTATTTCCCCATCATGACAATTAAGGAGCAAATGGCGGGAGTGGCCGTTCAGCAATGGATGCTCACTCCTCAATGGCATCTGATACCAACTCTGATTTTTTAGAGGTTTATTGCTCTGCTCCTGTAATTTTATGCTTATATAATGTACAGTCCGTTTTCTCCAACTATTTCAGTCAGTGTTCGATGCAAACTGACTGACGATGTGTTTAATTATTCAAAGATAGTAACTTAAAAAAATCCAAGCTAATTTTATTTCATTTTCAATAGTGTAATACTAAAATCTGTTTCTTGAAATAAATGTATGGAAATTATGAACAGCTAGTATTCAAGCTGAAAAGTTCTTTAAACAATAAAACTCTGGGCAGAGCATCAAAGACCTCCAAAGTATCAGAGGGGGGTCATTTGCCATGTATGAGCATCCCTGCCAACTGGTCATACCCGCTACGTGCTCCTTAGCATGATCTGGGAACTCAGATAAAACTAAGATAGTTATTCCCTAAATGTACAACATAACAGTGAGGCAAAACTTCCGCAGAAGCCCTCTGGTAATACCTCACCAGGGGTGCCAGAAGCTCCCTGGATCGATATAATTTTATAAAATATATTTCCAATATTTTAACACAGAATTTTTCACATTATACTAATATATAATTATTGACATAAATATCTCAAAGGAAATTTTTACCATTTTTATATATGAAAAACAAAGTATTCGTTTAACACCAATAGAAGCATGACCCTTGTTGAAGTGGAGATTGTGTGGAAAAAAAAAAGAAAGTCTATATCAATCTCACTGTACATAACTAGCATTTAGGGCCAGGTCACCCTAAAATACTGGTCTTTTTATGTTTTATTCTATAATCAGGATCAATGTGTAGAGTTTTGTGATAATGAAATTAGATTATAAAAAACACATCAGAATGAATGAATTTTACAAACACATGAATATTTTTTCCTCACATACATAGTTTAATTGAATCATATTTTAAGCATAAAATTTCCAGTTACATGAAAAATAACATAGCAAAAAAACTAGTGTGTCTCTTAGTGGATTTAAAATGTGAATACATGTATATATAGTTTATTAACTGTATTTTTTCTAGTCTTCGACATTCGCACTTGTGTAGATTCAGAGTCTAATCAAATTTTTTTACTCAGCTGAACCCACAATCCGGAGAACAAGTCGCTACCATGTTAACTTTTAGAATGCATCAACGTGATTGAAACGTTTTCAAATTCAAAGCGCACCAGTGACGTCGATGTGAGTTGACTGAAAAAGCAAAACAACATAACACGTTAGAGGAATCTGTACTGATCAGACGTAAAAGGTATGAACGAATGGCCTTAGAAAAGAAAGACCCACTTAGCGTTATTCCTGCAAGTTCAATTACTGTTAAACAGAGGAAGAAACCACAGAAAATATTGGACGAAGACACATACACAAAGGTATTTACTTTTTTGTGCAATACTTATGAAAGAATTAAATTACTGGAGATAAAAATCAGGGAGGAATTATTTAATTAGTATCAGAATGTTTCCCGTTATAGATATAATCACGGTTTATTGTTCAGTTTGTAGTACAAGGTCTTTGTCAGATAGTAATTTTTTTTGTTGTCTAGAATTTTTGTGTTGTAATATTACTTGTTCAGTTAATGGTATTTTGTTAGGCTGTCAGTCAGTGTCAGATGGTGTGTCTGCTAAAGAGCACACATATCTTGTCATTTGTACTTAGTTGTTATAATGTAGCCCTCTCAAATTTTTAATTTGATGGATGGACAACAATTCCATAGCATCTGATGATCTCAATGATGCAAATATATTTTTTGAATATGGGTGATTGCAGTCACCTGCAGTAACCCTTCCTTTTAAACATATGTGTACAAATACATAATAATATATCAGTTGAAAATGATATATTTAAAAACAGCTTATAGAGACAAAAGGGTACATTATTGATAGCATGTAGTGCATATTAGAATAAAAAAAATAACAAAAGGGTGACTTGATCCTAGATTTAAACTGAAAAGAATTTGTTAAGGGGGATGTTCCACACCCTAAGTGACTGTGTCTCATCCCTGACTGTCATTTTTTTCTGATTTTCAGGATGTTGAACACATAATAGAAGAAGACTTTTTTCCTGATCTTCCTGACCTAAAATCCAAAGCAGAATACTTTGAAGCTCTAGAAAAAAATGACCTCGTAAAATTACGGAAGTTTCAGCTGAAGTTTACTGGTGGAAGGCCCACCACAAACCGGACAGATTGTAAGCTAAAGAAGAAAATTTCATTAATCGATTTTGATGATACTGGAAAAAAAGAAAATGTTACATATCCTTCTTTTTGTTTATAAATGAAATTTGCCATTTAGTTGAGAATGAACCTCCTTTCATGTTATACTAAATTATAGGTTAAGAACACATTTTCATTACTAGATTTTGATGTAAATACTATAAATCTTTAAAAAATGCTGCATGTCCTTATTTTTGCTTTTGTTATAAGTAATAAAATGTGCAAATAAGTTGTAAATGATATCCTTTTCATGCTATACAAATTTATATGTATGGTTATACTTTGACATTTGATTTTTGACAGGTAATTCACCTGCAACATTTGAAACCCCGGATATTAGACAAAATGATGGACCAACATCAGAAAACATAGATGAAGAGAAAAATAAAGAGGAGAAAGATGAAACAAGCAATAAAAGTATGAATTGGGTTTGATGGCAATGGCTTCTTTTCTTATCCTTTGTTATAAGTACAAACCAGTAGAGCTACAGTCTCGACAGAGACTTCTGGTTTTTTTTGCAATAAATGTGCTTTCAAGAATCGTTCAGAACGGCCTTCCAGAATAAGAATCTGAACAAAAAAATCACTACTATTGAAGAAGATGGTATATAAAACTTTCCTTGTGATCTGGCAATATTCTTTGCTATTCCCAAACCTTTGCTTTTTTAATCAAGTGCACCCGATTGTAATTTTTTCTTCGGGGTTTAAAAGCAATGTATTCAGGTTCCATTACCTGTTAGAATTCAGACAAATAAGGATAACTATAATTTCTGATTTTTTAAAATAAATATTCGGATAATCTTAACGGCTGCCGTTTTCACACATTTGTCAAAAACAGAGGTTAATCATTGATTGAATCATTGATTGAATCATAAAAGCTTTTTCAGTGTGAACTCCCCCAAAAAATATGTTACCAAATTTGCCAAGTTAATCAAACATCATCAGTGATAATTTGTTGAATTTAAACAGACATTACATAGGTTGTTGTTGGGTCTGGTCGCCAAGGACGATATTCATCTTTTGATACCATTTTATTATTTTTTATGATTGAAACGTACCTTCTCATGTGACTATATAGAAGAAACATTAAATGCTTTTAAAATCACATATTTCAGTGAATATTTCTTTGGGATTCTAACCAAGTTTTAAACAGCATTAATGAAGTTTCTAACTTCACTCTCGCTTACTGATTCTTCATCATTCATTTTTTAAATGCCTGTCTCGAATAGCCCTAGATTTTCAGCTTCTCACAATGATACAAATTGATGAAATGTGGTCACACATGTTGCTTGTGGACATATTAATTTGCTCGTCTAAATGAATTATGTGGAGATTACAAACAGTATATGCAAGCTCAAAATTAAATTTAATCAGAAACGTAGCATGTTGACATAAATACTGTATACAGAGTTATTTTCGCCCCGCTTTATTTTCGCCCTTTCACCCTTGCAAACAATTTTGCCCCGTTTTAAATTTGCCCAGTCACAGTTTTCTTCAAGAAATTATAGACATTTTTTTTAATTCGCCCCACCGAGGCTAGGGCGAAAGGGGCGGAAATAAAACGGGTTGAAAATTTCCTTGTATACAGTAAGTACTCAGTAATGAGTAGCGTTTTAAAGGAATTTCACTGAAAATTCTATTTTTAGTAACCATGGCAACGCCGTTCATCGAAATCAAAAACCGATGCACTATTTTATGTATCTTTGTGTAGTCAACTTGTGTGCCAAGTTATATTGAAATCTAATCAAAACTGTAGGAGTAGCGTTTTGAAAAATTGTTAACAGACAGGCAGACAGACGGACGGACGACGGACACCTTACTATTGCATAAGCTCTTCTGCATGGTCTCTGACCAGTAGACCTAATAAAAATTAAAAGTTTATGAAGAAGGGAACCAGAATAAAAAAATTGCTATGTATACATAAATTTTCTTCAAAACAACCCTCGAACCCACTCGTCATAAAGAGTAAAAGGAGTTTGGGATAAATGGAAAGTTTACGTCTTGTATCACGAACAATATTCGCTAAATCTTTCGACTTATTTCATTTTTTTAACTTGAGAAAGCACCAATTTTAAAGAAGAAACAGATACAGGAAATCACAGAATCCGCCATATTCCAGTATACGAAGGGCTTACTCAAAAAAGGTATTTTAAAAACAATAGGGATTTGGAAAAAAAATATTACATACATGTGTTTCACTTCAAGGAAAGTATTTTAAAAAGAGAAATCGATCATTAATACAATCATTGAAAATTGTTTTTTGTTTCTTTCCGAACACCGAGGACATTATTTATTGACGGCCCTCGTAAACTATAACAATCATAAGAAGGCAGAAAAATAAGGACTTTTTATGGTTGATGCAATGACCTTGTCAGCAAATACAATTTATCATTGAGGCAAAGGATGACTGACATTTTTAGCCGGGCTCATTGCTCGTAGAGCAATGCCTGGCTTTTGCGACGGTGTTCAACCGGAAATGCTGCTTAATCACCGCCATATTAAATTTACGAGTAAGAATATAGTACGTTTGCGCAATCACCTTTGATGCAATACAAACATTGACTTAGACTTTCAGAGTAATCTGAAATTGTCAAAAATTATTATAGTTCTGAAAACTGAAACACAGCTACTTTTCTGTGTATTGTGTCTTCATGTAGCATCAAAACACAATTGACTTTTGATGGTTTTTACTATACTTTGTATGGTTTTAGTTTTACCCCTTTTACCATTTAGCAGTGGAAGAGCTTTGAGGATTGGCGATTGAAAATTGTGAATATTCTTATACAACAATGCCTCGAACAAATTTAAAACATTTTTGAGACGTCACCTTTGTTTTACCTGATACAGTAAATATCTTATAGTGTAACTCCGTGCAATGTTACCCGTAAGTGTCAAATAAGTTATTTTACATGCCGTTACAGGTGCCATTGAAGTGGAAACAAAGGGCAACGCAGAGAAATAAACAGCACTGAAAGCATACACTCTGTCTGATAAATCAAACATTTAATATGAGCAATGTAGAAAATAAACAACGTAAATTATAAATATTTCAAAACATAATTCCAATGAAATATACATGAAAAATCCATGTGGTGAAATACATGTCTCAGAGAAAATGTATAGGAATCCGTGACACCGAACTTTAAATTCATTAAGGGGGGGGGGGGGGGCACAGCGAAACATTTTCAGTTCAGGGGCACTATCAATTAATGGGGCACAAGCATATAGTAGATGGTTTTCTATAAAATTCTTTATATCGGTAAAATTATTTGTGGGGAGAGTTCCCATGGCCATGGTAATGGCCTATATTTGCAGACCATCAAGGTACATCTCAAAAGAATAAAGATGCTTAACGCGACGTTAAGAAAGCAAACACATCTTTTTATAATAATTTAATTTCAAGGAATTAATAACTTTAAATGCATACATCATTTGCACAGCATAATTTGAAACTTTTTAAAGAATTTTTTTTTCACATTTCAAACCGAAAATTAAATATCAAATCTCAAATTGTTTCTGCTTAAAAATAAAATAATTCAGTATGCATGTGTTGTCAGTAAGGTTCATCATAAACTTTTACAATAGATTGCAGCATAAAGTTGATATTTACCTGTTATATTGGCAGAGCTGTGATTTTTCCCCCGTATACTCAGACAAAGCTTAACAAATAATGCAATTCTCTGCAGAGTACTAGTAAACTGTATGTAAAATGTTACACTTTCACCCTCATCGATTAATTTCTAAAGAATCAGAGCAATCGTTATAATTGCTTTATATTGTAATTAAGACGATCAATGAAAGGTGTAATCTACTAATTGCCATGTCCATAAATATTTGAATATATGGTAAAGTTGTTTTATTCTATTTAAACAAAAAGACGTACAGTAAAATAGAACTCGCCAGACTAGTGTTTATTTCCCGATATCCGGGAAATCATTCGTTCCCAATTTTTATTTCATAAAGAACAATTATTTACTAAAGTACACACTTGCATACATGACCGATCGCGATATACCGAATGTACTGGTCAGTAGTCTATTTTTAGTGGTAGTGAAACATGTTATCAATACCGTACTTTACTGCTAAAATAGAATAGTATAGAAAACAAAGTATTGTAATGGAATTCAATGCCGAATTATGGAAATAGTAACCCTGATTTTTAATTTATTTTAACATTTTTATGTAATTTACTATGTTTAATGTCATTTTCAAGAGGCCACGAAGATACCAAAAATCGTTTTCTCAAAGACAGTAGGCAATATCAATTATTTGCTTTTCTTCGATGGAAAAACACCCTCATTTGTATCTGACTTCCTTTTATTTTATTCTTTTTTCCGCTGAGGTTAACAAAAATTATGTCCATAAACACCTTATTTCACCAAGCTAAATTTTGTTTCTCAAATTTGAGAAATAGGTCGGCAATTTTTATTTACAAGCTCTTGACTTTGAATTAATACTATAACAAGGTACAGATTTCTAAAATTTAACTATTTTGACAGGCATGAATTTAGATTTAGTAAAGTTACAATATTTGAGGTTTTTTCATCTTTAGCGAATGATGATATATGAAACACCTGTTTAATAACATGATAAAACTGACATATTCATAAGATAGGGAAGCTGGTTCCTACGAATATAGGCTTCAATCTTCTTGATTTTGTTCGGTAGATCACCAAAATTTCCTCGACATCTTATTTTTTGCGGCTTTTGACCTTTGAGCAGTCTGGGATCTTTTTGGTGCCAGATCTTACAACAATTCGGGACCTTGTTTATACGGTCTCATCCGAAGGACTGTTGTCCACGTTACATAGTGGATTCAAATCCCCAAGGACAGGATCAAAAATCGATTTCAGATCGCATGAAATAAACGGCCTCAGACAAACAGTTTTGTACTTGCTCCACCAAAAATGCATGTTGCTGTTGCACCAATCTTCCCAAGTCAAGGGTTTTGATCCTCTCGATCCGCTCTCAAAAACCTTGACTGAGAAGTGAAGCAAAGCGGACCAAAAACCCTTGACGTGGGAAGATGCTGTTGCACCCATGGAGTATTTCGTTTATCTATTTGATGGATGAAAAGAATGATTTTCCCTGTATTTGATAACCAAGATAATATTTACTATCAACAAACAATTTTTGATGCAAGTTAATTCATTGTATGTTATTGATATGGAAGCGAATTCAACGAGAAATATTGGTTCTTGTTCTCTAATTCGTTGGAGGGCTTGTGTTCCTTTTTGAAAAAAAAATGAAATAAGTACAAAAACGAATACAAATTAATTAATCACATTCAAACTTTACACATCTCATCATATTGATTATTATCTATTTAAAGAATATTTTGTACAAATTAATGTTAGCATGCTAGTTTCATTGCATGTTTCTAATCAATGATTATTATTCACAACAAATTTGCTTTAAAACACATTTTCTTTATTCAGATAGTACGAGCACAATTTATATCGAAAAATACAGTGTGATGCAGGATTCTGCGTATCAAAATACAAAATAGTTTAACATATACATGTATTGTTACACACCTCATTTACTTTTCGAATTCAAAAGGATATTGAAAGATACAATTATAATTATATGTTTTATGATCGGTATTTATAAGCTCTGATAGTTTTTTTTGTTTTGTTTTTTTCAATTTTTACTTTATATATATAATATTTTTTCCCGTAGAAAGCATGTCGGATATTATTACACTTGATGTTGGAGGAAAAAATTTTAAGACAACGCGAAAAACTCTTATGAATTTTCCATCGACTCGTTTGGGAAAGCTTGCCTCTGGAGTCCACAACCTGGATAATTCACCATTCGACAGAAATCACATCATCTTCTCAAACATTCTGGATTTCTACAGACACGGCGAACTTCATCTGCCAACAAGCATGTGTGCTGCTGTTATAATCAAGGAGTTAGAGTACTGGGAGATAGACCAGAGTCATATTGCTGAATGCTGTCTGAAAATTCTAACAGAATTCGAGGAGAGTCTGCAAAAACGAATAGAATTGAAGAAGAGTTTAGATGACTCAGAGTTTGATTACACTTCTAAAGAATTAGAACAGAGCAAAACCAATCACGTCCTCAGGCACATATGGTTGTTTTTAGACCGCCCTAATTCATCCAAATTGGCATTTGTGAGTGTTACTTTGGCATTTTTTGCCTTAAGTTTTAGAAAAGTTTGGAACGATTTCATTCTGATATATTTTTCATACTCTAAAATGAGTAAATTATCATACAACTTACAATGCTGTTGTACATGTATGAAAGGACTTTTATTTTCAGATGTACAGTCTTTTGTTCATGCTGATTACAGTATTATCTGTAGCCTTGTTCTGCATGGACACCCATCCCTATTTTAGAGACCAGATCCAGACTTTGGAAGAAATTCAAGCACTTATGAATTTTACAGATCTGTTCGACGACGTAAATTTTGATAACCCGAAAGAGGTTGTTTTTGTCACAACAATTACTAACTCAGGAGTGTACAACCTACAGATTGCTTGCTTGGCTTTCTTTACTCTTGACCTGTTAGTTCACTTTGGCTCATGTCCTGCAAAGAAAAAGTTTTTTCGGTCGCCACTTAATTTTTTAGACGGGTTTTTAGTCTTCTCCATGTGGACAACAACTATCATGGAATTTGAAGAAATATGGAGCGCTGGAAGGATAGCGGGTTTCGTATATATAGTCTTTAAGCTGTGTTCAGTTTTCCGCATGTTTCGACTTTTACGGTTAATTCGTCAACACAATGGTCTCAACATGCTATTTATGGCAATAAGAAGCAGTAAATGGGAAATTGTACTTTTACTTGTGGCTTTCTTGATTTTCTCAACGTTTTTTGCGGGTTTTATATATTATGCAGAGTACAAGGAACCGACTACATTTCCGAACGTTTTTGATAGCATATGGTGGGCTATCATTACCATGACCACTGTAGGGTATGGTGATGAATATCCAAAAAGTGTTGGTGGGAGAATTGTCGGAACGTTTTGTGCTCTTTCAGGAGTCCTCATAATTGCAATGCCTATCGCTATTATTGCGTCCACATTTAGCGATTTTAACGACAAAAACAAAGTAAGACTAAAGATTCGGTCGTTTAAAACGCGCAAAAACAAAATCGATGTGTTTGAAATGAAAAATGAACCAAAGGAAAGGTCATCGTTAAATTCAAAGTTTTAAAGCTTTGATTTGGAAAATAAAACAAAACAAGCCTTTTGTCGTAATGAACAATAAAGCAAAAACTTTTACGTGAAAGTTTGACACATTGCTTTCAACAAACAAAATATATATTTTGACATTAAATATATAACTATTTGATATGAAATATGCAAGTATAAGTAATGGTTATCATGTCCATTATGTCAGATATTAGACGGTCCGAGGCGCATCTAGCGCCAATGTCGAACACTCTTATTGTTAACTTATTGGACACCTACAGGTTAACCGATGTCACACTGCGTTGGTGACATTACCTCTGTTCACGACAGAGATATTCTTTAAGTGTTATTTCGGAGTTTGAAGTCTGAGAGTACAACTTGTAAAGGTACAAAGTCAAAAATCAAGATTGAAAACAATGGAAATAGTGACGCAGTTTCTGCCGGGATATTCAAAACAAAAATGCAAAGATTTTGCAACGTAGTGCAAGTAAAGAAATCAAGGACAGGGAAATTGGAGTTTTTTACGGGCTGTATACCAATTTTCTTGATGTGTGGCACAGAAAAATTTCTAATGTTAAATGAGACTGAAGAAGACAACGTCGTCTTTCTCCTAATGAAAGAGAACGGCCAAATTATTTCAATTCTTGCAGATTTTCTTCTTCCTGGAAAATACCTTATAAATAGAATGTTTTCTGATAACAAGTTTGACTCTTGTCCAAATGAATTTAAGAACTTGTACACTGAGAGCAGGTTATCATTACAAGTAAAAATTCTGTCTCCATATTTATCTTGCACAACAGACCCATTTGACGGTCATCATTTTATCATGATTGGTCATATTAAACAGGAGCCTGTTCATTACATTGTTGAAGAAAATTCCGACCTGAAAGCAGTGATGGAAGAATTTGAACAAGAGAACTCGGAGAGTTGTTTTGAAGCCTCCGTGGAAAACAATCAATGCGACCACCTGTTTTATTGCATGATAATGTCCGTGTTGAGGAAGATAAATACACAGATTGATGTCCGAAAGAGAAAATTTAAAATGAGGATACAGTTTGTAGACGAACTAAAGAGAAAAAAGAAAAAGTCTGGAGACAATTTTAAGACAAGAGATGTTGTTGAGGTTACTGGGGAAGATGAGGAGGAAGATCTCTCTGAACTTGAAGACGAACCTACATGATCGGAAAATCAGTAGAGTATTAGAAGGCAATTTAATTTGTACTGATAGTGTTTGTATAGGATAACTAAGTTTACATATGATGCAATAAGAAATAATTCAAGCTACAGCAGTCTGAAGTTTTTATCGTAAAAATATTTATTTAGTAGAGGGTAGGACAATTTTATTTGGATTTTTTACGATAAAAACTTCAGACTCCTGTGATTCAAACTGTTTTTATCATCATTATTTGCTGTTTTTAAATCCCCTTTTTGATATTTTTATCAATGCATGAGAAGGTATTGCGAGTTGCATTCTGTACTTACGCTATGTAAAAAAAAAAAATGGTCATGCCGTAAGCTTACGTTTTTGTACGTCCTTTTGTACTTTCGCAAAAATTAAATTTTTATCTGAACATTTGCTTTCTGCAATGCCGGTTTTTATCATATAAAGCCAAAAAAATTATTATGAATCTTAACGTTCTATATTCTACTCATTGCTTTTATCTTTATGTTGTATCAGCGTTTGTGGTCTGTGCTCTTCTCCTCTTGTTGCATGGTATTTGCTTTTATCTTTTTGTTGCATGGTGTTGGATTTTACCTTCATGTTATTTTTCTATAAAAAGAATTTTTTTTAAAAAATCCTATGTTCAATTTTTACTGTAATATATGTAATGAAAAAGGAATTTTGACTCACTAATTCCTCTAACAGCCCTTACATGGCATGAAAACGCTATTATATATGAAGTACACATGTACTAGTATCAGGTTTTAAAAAGACTATATATTCCCTGTCAACAAGAGTAAGATTGGTGTATCAATTTGTGGTAAGTAAATAAACATTTCATCTGTTTGAACTAATGCATGTATACCAAATGATCAAGCTTATATCATTATGCATGTCTCATTTTATCATCGATATACATTTACATGTATTTGTTAACAATAAAAATGGACATCTGCGTACTGCAATAGTTTTAAATGATGACGAACATTTTTTATGTTTCTTGTCATACATACGACTACATGGTTAATAATAATACGACTATAAGAATAATATACAGCCACAATGAAAACCACGATAATGAAATGTACGTTAAAGTATACAAGAAATAAGAAGGCTGAGCTTTGTTTGTGTTTATTTGCTTACTTGTTTGAAGTCAGCATCTCGTTAATTCTATGGAAGTTATAATGCCCTTGTTATAGCAAATATATCCTCACATTGGGTCGTATTTTTGGCTTACTTGTTTGATACCAATTGTATTTATATTGAATTTGTTTACGGAATTTTCAACCTGATCACTGCCGAGGACTCATGGCGGTTATAACTGGTCGACAGGGGACACCTGCTCCTCCTTGTCACCGGATCCCATGTCTAGAATTTCAGGGTTCCCTGTTAATGTCCTGTTCACAGATATGTATTCTTTATAGATTTTTAGACAGTACAATCGCATTAGGAGAAAGACGACGTTGTCTTCTTCAGTCTCATTTAACATTAGAAATTTTTCTGTGCCACACATCAAGAAAATTGGTATACAGCCCGTAAAAAACTCCAATTTCCCTGTCCTTGATTTCTTTACTTGCACTACGTTGCAAAATCTTTGCATTTTTGTTTTGAATATCCCGGCAGAAACTGCGTCACTATTTCCATTGTTTTCAATCTTGATTTTTGACTTTGTACCTTTACAAGTTGTACTCTCAGACTTTCCCGCCTGATTCCTCCTCTTACATTTCTTCTTTCCATCAGTTGTGTTCATATGATTGGGTATTTTTCCTGTCCAAAGTTAAAATAAATTTTAAGTGATTCTTTTTGTAGATTTGCCTGATTCAGTTAAGTAAAGCTGAATAATTAAGAATCTCTTACCTTTTTTGATTTTCTGTTCACTATTTGTGACCCTTGAAATGGGTACTTTGTTTTCTCTGTCATTTTCCTCTCCCTTTTTTCCTTCATCAAGTTGAGAAGTACAAGAATTCTCCATCAATGGTTTCACTTCATTACCATTTTCGTCTTGTCTTAAGTCAGAAACAAGGCTACTTTGACTATCAATCTCCATTTTAATCCTTTTAAGGACAAACAACCGATCAAATTCAAAATATTTATAAGCTACTAGTATGAGCAAAAATAATAGCCATGGCTGTAGACTCCATGCTGCATATCCTTCATTTCAAGTTGAACTGATAAAAAATACCTGTAATATGAATAATGATAAAATTAGTGTGTGCATATATTATATAATGTTCCCAGAATAAATTCTTATTAACATACATGTAATAATTTCTTTTTAAAAATATTTTTTATTTAAATAATATATTTATAGTATGGTATAATTTTTCACCATTGAAATGACAATACTTATTTATTTACTTTCTTAATTTATACATTTTTCATGAATAACCTACCGTTTTATTCGTAAACTAAAGGTCGAGTGCTAATGTTCAAAATGAGCGCGCGCTGACATGTCAAGAAAGTCTAGATATTGTAAATACAATGTATTTATCATTTTAAAAAAATTTAAAAACTAGCTAAGTTGCTGAAACACTGTCTGGTCCACTGTATACTGTTGATTTATTTGGAAAAAATATTGAACAGTGAAAAAAAAAATTAGGCAAAGGGAAAGAGCTGGTAGAACTAGGCATAACATGAATTTTAAAATCCCGTTTTTTCTGCACTTGGTGTTGATTTTACTGACCATTCAATAAATAATATATCGAAGCCTTCTTTGATATATATGGATCGTAGTTTATTAGGTCTAAAAACTTTTTTCCTTAACTGAATTCCTCTTCTTTCTTAAATATTCTGAAATGCTCGGTGTATCAGATATATGTATAATTACCAGATTTAACAATCCCTGACTAATACATAGCTTACATGCATTGTAGACAACATAATGTATGAAATAAAAAGGGGAGGGTTATCTATGAAAACTACACGTGTATGCCTAGAAAATAAAAGGTAGGCTATATGGACATTAAGAATGTCATGTTAAAATATTCATGTTATAAATTCTTAGATTTTAGATAAATACATCATAAAAATCATAATATTTTCTGGGAACACCATATAGTTATCTGTTTTGAATACGAACATTTTTTTAATTTATTATCGTATAATAAATACAATGGATACAATTCATGACTTTTAAGTGAAGTTACTAAATAGTTTATAATATAAAGTTAAAGATACTAAGATAGCCTTAAAAACGATGAGCTTATTATAGGTTTAAAACAAACCCACAAGCATCTGACTAGGCCCTAATGGAAGAGAATTTTTATTAAAAAAAAAAAACACTGTAGGGACAATTTCTCACAGTTTGAAACTTATCAAAAACGGAAAATTATATCAGTATTCAGTAACAGAAACATAGGTATAATAGACTAGGGATTCAAGTATTGGATAATTTATCGTGTCTAATAAAAATTCTCCGAAGGCGGGCACCTTCCAACTCGTTGAAGATTCTGCTGGGCTACAGTGTAGATATTTGGTCTGAATCTATGGGCGTCCAAGACCAAATATCAAGCCCAGCAGATTCTTCACAGAGATTACTTCTATTCGTCAGGTGCCTGTGGAAAAAAACACACACTGAGTCCAGTCAATGATAATCCGAGATTCCTCTGACTCTAACCCCCACTTTTATATTGTGACTTATGCGGGGGAGAAGTCACAATATAAAAGCGGGGCCGGTTAGAGTCAGAGGAATCTCGGATTAAGTCATGATGTAAGCTCCCGACCTAAACCATAACCCCCTTATCCCCTCATAACCCATCCAGTTAATATTTAGATGGTACATTTCATCTATATAGAATATTTCATCTTCTTACTTCATTTACTTCCAGTTATTATGACCATCGGTAAATAGTTGCTGGCCATTTCCAACACCGGGTCGTCTGCTCTACTTATCTAGGCCTATATCGAGATCGGGATTCCTAATTTTACTGACACCGTGAAATGTCATGTGAGAAAGGTAAAACAGGAAAGCTCTAAAATAATGAAATATATTCGTGCTGCGATAGGCGTGTTTTTTGAGTATGACACTCCACGAATCGTTCACATAAAAAGCAAGAAGGTTGGTGTGATAAACCGTTTTATTCAACTCTGTATCATCGGTTACGTGATCGGGTAAGTCTTTATCAATATCAGTTTGTTCAGGCGTTTCATATTACGAAGAGAAAGTAAAAGTGTCCAATTTATGTTGGTCTTAGGAAGAAGCTTACATGTAGAAGCTATAAAGATACATATTGTGATGAATTGAACATATTTTATTGAACAAAGTCAAAAGGATCAGACACAAGTTCAGTAACTTAGATAGTCCTCTACATATTGTGATAACATTATCATTATGATTAATCTTTAGTTGGAGACTTAATTCAGGGACTTCAATTCAGCCGTAGTATTAATAAACATAAAATTTATCCAGGATATAGCATGGAGAGAGACAGAGAGTGTGCATGATTTGAAAAAAAAAATATTCAAGTGTAATTTCCGCTGGTTTTATTTTTGGCTAACATTAAATCTATACAATCAATTTTGATAATGTGATCACATATGTTGTCACATATTCTATTGATCACTTATCATCAATGAACAGACACCAGGATAAAAAAAGTGAAGTAACTGTTAAAATTATTAAATTATAATTACATTAAGTACTCATCATGGGTAATTATAGGTATGCCATCATTTTCAAGAAGGGTTATCAAGACTTTGACAATGTTCAGAGTGTGGTTACAACAAAAGTCAAAGGCATTGTCATGGTAGATGAATCAATTTATCCCAACATCCAACGCATCTGGGATGTGGCAGACTACATTGTACCCCCTCAGGTAACAGAAATTAACATACTTTGAATGATGATCGGTGAAAGCATGAAATTATATCTTGCTTTAAATTTCAATCTGCTCAAAAGTATGTAACTTTTGAATTGTTTTAACATCATCTACATTTTAAACAAAAATAATTTCTATTTCCTGCAACTAGAAAAAGTAACAATTGATAGTTTTTGAAATTTCATTAAGCAATATTTTGTGTAATTCCTACTTTATTATGAATAAATAATTTTTGTTTTCAGGAGAACAATGCCTTTTTTGTTGTTACAAATTTGATTGTCACTCCCTTTCAATCAATTGGCAAATGTCCAGAGGTGAGTCTTTCTATACATAAAAGTTTGATAAAACAGTTGAACTTCAATATCTCGACTACTGATATCTTGAATACCATGGATATGTAGAAATGATTTGAATGTCCCAACTACTTATTCAATTATTCAAGACCGCAGCCTCGATATCTTCAATTCTTGGATATCTCTGAGTTTTTCTCAGTCCCATCAAGTTTGAGATATCAAGATTTTCCACATTGATGTACATATATATCTTTGGTAGGTTGATTCGACATATATATTTTTTATAGGATGAATCAATTAAAGGCTCCAATTGCACTTCTAATGCAGACTGTAAAAATGGAACAGTGCTTCCAGTAGGAAATGGTAAGTTCATAAGATGTTGTACTGTTCTAAAGATGGACATCAACTCAAAAAAAAACTACTCTCTGTCCCTTTTGACTATCTTTTCATTTTTTCACTCTTCATTGAGTTCAGTTTCAAAGAAAAAATATTGAGAAATTTTTATCAAACTGCATACAAAGATAAATACCTGGTGTTGTTGAGAACTTTCATTTGTTTCAAAAATTTTTCCTTGACATTAATAGTCCCTATGATCTTTATTTCACCATTCATCAATATGTGTTGAGCTCATTTTCAAAGAAACCATTAGAGAAATATTTATGAAACTTTAAACATTAGATAAAAGTAGGCTCCACGTGGAGCAGTGGTAAGAGAATCTGCTATAGACTCACAGAATAAGGACTTGAACCTTGCATTGCCTGTATGAATCCCATGACAGGACATGAAGATTGGTCCTTTGGATGAGACCATATAAATCGAGGTCCCGTGTTGCAGTAATTGCTAGCACGGAAAATCCCTCGCTGCTCAATGGCCCAAGTGTTTATCTTGAAATTTGCAGCTCTCCAGTGGCAAGTAGTGGCATCTCCATATGAGTGAAATAATCTCAAGAGCATATTAAACAACTATCGGAGAAATCAAACATTAGATGGTACAATGTTTGGTACAAATTGGTGAGAGCAATTTGATACCAAAATATAATTATCTGTCCTTGAATTCTACATTTTAGAAAATTTTAAAAACTCCATACCTTATAGGTCTCTATAAGAGCATATATCTAAGCGATTTATATGATGAAAATTTAAATTTGCTTCATATGAAAAGAATGAACTTGAATTAATAAGACTTTTGTTAGCACTTTGACCTTAAATCTAGATATATCCCGGTAGATACAAATGTATTAATTTAGTTGTGTTTGTGAAAAAATATGAAAATACTATTACATCTATATCTAACCAAAGGAATAAGGTACATTAAATGTTATTTTTCAGGTTGCAACACATATGTACCATTTGGAAAGACATTCATGTTGTATGGATATACTAATAGATTTTTATTATTTTTTTTTTTGGTCCATGGAATTTCAATACTTTTATTCATTTTTTTAGGAGTTTTAACAGGGAGATGTGATACTGATGTTAACCAATGTGAAATAATTGCCTGGTGTCCTGTAGAAAATGGAACTATAAAGGCGTAGGTTTGATTTCCTATTTTTAAGTGTCCCTCTGTTTTCATTCTGGAGGTCAACATTACCGCTGCATTGCCAAAAATTTCAACTCATTACCGCTACATTTTTTCAGATTTTCGACCAATCATTACTGCTTCATTTTTCCGACCAAAAACAACTCATTACCGCTACATATTGAATCAGCCAAAAACAACTCATTACCGCTACTGTACACATTGATTTAGCCAGGTATGGTTTGGTATATGATTTCTAATCAACAGAATTCACTCACTATCTAATCAGAATGAGTATATTTATATAAATCACTCTGCAGTCGAAATTTAATTATTTTGCTTCATCTGAACATTATGGCCACCATTGAGAAGTTTGTTACAAATCGAGGGAATATTGGCTTACTTATCGATGGTTATAGATTTAGGAAAGATAAGACTTTCAAAAACTCAAAATAATGGAGATGCATTGAAAAGAGTTTTAAAAGCAGCTACAAAACAGACTTTGGCGAATTATTGGTACAATGTTTCATAGTTCACATCCGAGCATTTTTAATTTTTTGGCAAAGATTCAGTCCATCCAGACAAAAAATTACTTGAAAATGCATGCTGCAAGAAACAGGATTCTCTCAAGACGAATGGAGAATAACAACACAGCACAATAAAGGGAACTGAAAGCTAAATACAACAGTGGGGAAATGACAAGGCAACGATATGTCAAGCAAATGGCTTTCAAGGCTTTACCAATAGTGTAAAAAAACTTGACAAAACTTAAGGTTTTATCTATGAACAGTGCTTTATTTTAATTTTTTGTGTTTTATGAAATAAGATTACTTTTAACATTGAAAAAAAAAGCATCCTGCTCAAAATCCTACTTTCACCTACCCGTGTTGAGCAGGGGAAATGGGTCTTATACATGTTTAGGTTGTACTGTACATGCATAAGTGCCTGGCTAACAAAAGAGGCAATGTAGCGGTAATGTATACTTTTTTATGTAGGGGTAATGTAAGTTTTTTTGTAGCAGTAATGACTATGTAGAAGTAATGAAAATTTCCTTTCCTTTCATTCAGGGGTAACTTAAAACATCTTTTTTAATTCAAAATAATTTATTGTATACTTGTACTGTATAAGCATTGTCAGAGATATAAATTCAGTTTTATATTTCAGACCAAAACAAGCAATTTTGGAGAATTCCAAAGATTTTACAGTATTCATTAAAAATAACATAGAATTTCCAAAATATAATGTCAAAAGGTAGGTACAGTCAATTGTAAAGTATACCAAACTTTTTTGGATGAAATTTAAATTTTATCTTCAAAATTTAAATTTAAATTAATCATTATTTATATCATGATAATGATGAAATAAACCCATCAGGCACAGCAATCACTCTGATTTAAGGGAAAAAAATTCTGTCAATAAATATTTCTAAATTTTCGATTGAATGAAATAAAGTTTCACATTTAAAGACCTTATTCTTCACATTGTACATGTATATTGACTTACTGAATGAAGAACATCTAAGCAGATAAAGCATAATGAACATATTTTTTTTCAGAGCATAACAGTTTTTTTTTTGTTGAAAATAGTGATTTAATATTTTTTACCTTTACATTCACAGTTCGGTGAGCATTTTACACAGGTCCCAGAGTATCTGTTATATATGGCATCTGAGTCACATTCCCCTTTCTTTAAAACAAGAGTTTAAGGAGACATACATGTAATTGATACACACTATGCCTGTTTTTACTTTTGTACAATATATAAAACGAATATGTACAGCAGTTTATATTTATAGCGCTCAACAAACTTAAACTTTTTTCCAATTAAAAAAGTAATAAATCAAATAAAATACAATTTTTATTTTATGTTGCTTGCAGTGTATGTTTTTATAGTATTTATTCCAATGATTGTATTTCAAAACTTACAAATTTGTAAGCTCTACACTGTAAAATTCCATTCTGGCTAATATCTTCGTCAAAGAGAAACGACAACAAGCACATCTTTTTATCGTTTATCCTGGAAGTAAGATTGAACAAAATATTAAATTCAAACGATAATAGAAAAAAGAAAATCCATATTTTCATACTTAAAATATTTTTTTTTTCATATTTGATTGAAAGTTCTTCAAATGAAAAATTCGAAATAAAATATTTCAAGGAGGGAGGAGAATATTCATTTAAAAAAATGAAATGTTGGTTGCAAAAATATCTGTATCGAATAAATTAAATTGTTCATGACATAAACAAAATGATGTCCTCTGTTGCTCTGTCGATGCTGGCACACACACCCTAGTGTTCACTAACCCTGCGTACTGTGTGAAGGTTTACATTTGTTATTGTTTTATTTAATGAGTAAAAGTAGGCTGTTGAGTGGTTTTATTGATATACATGTAAACTCTTTGCAAAATGTTGACTTTCAAAAGGACAATATCCTTGTTTCATTTACTTAGTTGTCAATAACTTGTTTCATGTCGGGAAAGGATCGTATGTAGATTATGCTCTTGAGTATCGAATTAATTATAAGGTATAACGTCCATATACAGGTGCGTGATGATAGTTTATTGTTACAACAATTTATGTTGAAAACTGATGATAAATAAAATGTTGTCGATTTACATGTATATAAATGTTAAAATTTAGGCCACAGCAAGAAACTTTTTCATGTAGAAGTTTTAAAAAAGTAAATTCTACTTCAAATGACTTAATAAAAGATGTTTAGAACCAGGCGCAACACGTACTCAACGGAATTCCAGTGTAGTGATGGACTAATTGAAACCTTAATGTACATACAAACCTTATTGTCCATCAAAAACTCAACTATTTCATTAGATATTAAAATCGAATTTTTTGTGTTTACAATCAGAATTTTGTTCATCAAAAACAAGTTTGCAAATGGCTAAAGACAAGTTAAGTATACTTAGTTCCATTTATATTGAAAAATAAGCTTTCTGTGATAAACAACGAACTTCAATTGACAGAGATTTACTCCATATAATAAAATGTAAAAGTCAGCCGTCGAATGTAAAAGTAAGTCTCTTCATAAAATTCCAATACGAATAAAGAAAAATTTCATGTGATTCACTTATATCACATAGAATATTTCATTTTCTTATATCTTTTCAGACACTGAACGGCATGATTCTATGCAAAAGGATATTTTTGTAATTTTCTTTTTTTATCAGATTCTCTTATATATAACTTAAAATATTTCGTTTTCTTATATCATATATGTTTATACACTGAACGGCATGATTCTATGTAAAGGGATATTTCCGTAAATTTTTTTTACCATATTCAGTGAACTTGTCCGCCGGTGAGACCGGTTGATAGGGAGACCTATTTGTCCTTCCCTAGGATTCATACGCGAGTTTTATGCCTTGTTTATAGATTTGTTATGTTGATAGCTAAATATCAGTATAAAACTATTCGTTATATTTTCTTATTTCAATACAAATAAATGATTCAAAAACGACAATTATCTATCTCGGGGAAGGAGGTTGGGCACTTTTTTTTATTATCTCTTAATGGTAAATTTCAACATCCTTGTTTAAAGCCGGTATTTAAGTTCCATGGCCGATATAACGTCTTTGTTAGCAAATTGAATTTAAAACTGGATCGTTTAAATTACATTTTTCATAAAACTATTTATTGATACATGTATTCCCAAAATTATTTTTGGCTAACAAACTTTTAAACCTCTATAAGAATATTTAAATTATTAATTTATATGACGGCTAACTTTTTTCAAACACTGAAAATATTTGCATGAAAATTGTTGTATGAATAGGAAAAAATTGAAATATTCCGGAAACTACGAAAGCCCCTTCATAATCATAATAACCATTCTTTCTTCAATTTAGTCCAAAAATCTCAATCTAATATAAGGAACGTACCTATTATAACGTTTATAATGCACAATTAACTTCAAATCTGATGTTACATATGATTTATGCAAACAAAGAATGAATTTAGAGGTAACATTTGAACAAAGTTTAAAACAAGTACTAGTATCACTTAAACTCAATCAAGACGGTTTAAAGAAAAAAAAACATGCGGATGAACTGAAAATTTGCATTGAAAAAGGAACAATATAAATAACATTCCCGCAGTTAGTGCGGGTGTTAATCTTAATCTTATAAGAAAATTTATTTCATAGGTTATATCATCAATATCTTAAAACAAAATTTGCAAGGTTTGTTAGACAATTTTTTATTTACTAGTATACTTTACTGCACACGAAATTAGAGTTGATCTTTTATGTAACTAAGTGAGGTTCCTTTTTTATGTATAACTTTTTCTGAAGTGTAAGCAGTACTTTCATCTCTTGAACCTATCCATGGTATAGTTAGATGGCAATTATTGATTGATTCACCAATCATTTGATATTTAAGCCTTGGAAAATATAAAAGCAAAAAATACGTAAAGTCATTTTCTCTCATGAACAGGGTGTTTTATACAGTTTTAGCACAGTACAGCATAGTACAGTTTCCATTTTTTAAAGAAGAAAATTCTATGCATTTGAATAACACGTTCCAAGATATTATGTTGTTAATTGTAGTTTGGGTTTTTTTCACATTCAAAGTATGTTGTGGAATAGAATTGGAAGGTTATTTTACTTTAAATAGTTGGCATAATTACTCAGTTATATCTTCTATGCCTGGGATTTTATCAACGAGAAGTGTTGGATTAAAGTGGATATTTTCTCACTGTGCAATTAGTTGCCTCCAGTATAGAGAATGTCATTCATATTATATCTGCAAGTAAGTTTATAAGAAGGAAGTTTTTAGAATTTTTCGTTTAAATACATACATGTACATGATAAATTGAAGTTCGTTGTTTATCACAGAAAGCTTATTTTTCAATATAAATGGAACGTTCACAATAGGATATAGAATGTACATTTGCTAAAAATAGGACCACGCGACTTTTTATACAAATGGAAATAAGTAACTGCTACTATTTGACCGTGATCGAAGCTCTAATTGCTACTATATTTACGATAATTATGAATAGTTTTTAAGATTTTGAAAAGGACAGGCAAGGATGAGTATTTTACTTAAGGATAAAGTTTACTTTGTGAAAGGCAAGGATGTGTCAATCAAACACACCTCAAAATTCAAGATTTCAACTATTTCCAGATATAAAGTTTTTTATCAATATTTCAATATGAAATGTTATAGCAACACAAAAGTAATATTTTACCGAAAATTTAAGAAAATGTATTACCTTCAAATCTATATCCAGGCACCTTTAATACATGTAAGATACAAGAGAAGTTGAATATATGCCGCTTCCAAATGAGAAATGAGACAAGTTGATTTTTTCTGCATGGTTATAAATACGTGTATGTATACTTATAAGTATTTCCTTGGCCAAAGAAGGACTAATATTTATATATATGATATATATTTAAACCCTTAATTTCCTTTATTTTATTGACAAGATGCATAGCTCATCAAGATGTAAAGCTTCTTTATACCATAATTTTTTTTTGGCATTTTTTGATTACTTTAGCAATATATCAATTAACAATTCTGAATGTCATATTTGATATTTCCAATCTTGAAAGGTTTATATATATTTGAACAGATCAGAGCATTACTGGAAGAATATTCCTTAATAAAATTATGATAATATAGTTTAAGTATCACACCAATACATACAATTATTTCAAAGTCAAGTCCAGATTAAGATTTTTACAATGATGATTTCTGAGCTTAAATCTTTTGCGAAAGAAATTGGCATGAATTGTATTCTTTTCTTTAATTCTGCAATCCTGTCACATGCTGTTTCAAAAGTTCAATAGAAAAGGGTCACATGTGGTAGTATTTAAGATTACGGACTATTTAACGTGAAATGAAACAAATTATCATAATTTCTCCTGCATATGCACATTTCACCCTGCATGGAAAAACTGCTTTTTAGCTCACCTGAGCCAAAGGCTCAAGTGAGCTTTTCTTATCAAAATTTGTACGTTGTCATTGTCGTTGAAGTCGTTGTTGTTGTCGTTTATAAGGAAGTATCCTCAGGTAGAATAGATTTTTGTTTGTTCAGAACATGATCCCCGGGGGTGCGGTCGAGTCACAATGGACGATCAAAGTTTTATATAGAATTGTATAGAGAGAATCTTGAAAAATTGTCTTCTTAAGAACAGCAAAGCCATAATTAGTGATATTTTATATGGAAGTATCCTCAGTTTGTGTAGATTCTTGTTTGTTCAAGACATGACCCCTGGGGGTAGGATGGGGCCACAATAGACGATCAAAGTTTAACATAGGAATATATAGGTTAAATCTTTAAAACAAATCTTTTTCTCAAGAACAGTGAAGCCATTATTAGTCATATTTTATATGGAAGCATCTCCGGATGGTATAGATTCAAATTTTGTACAAATCATGACCCCTGGGGATAAGGTGGGACCACAATTGACGATCAAAGTTCAACATAGGAATGCATGTAAATAGGAAATAATCCTCTGATAGTGTAGATTCAAGTTTGTTCAAACCATACCTCCTCCACCTTACCCCTTCTGCCTTTTAAGGGTAGGTTGGGACCACTCATGCATTTAAGCTTTTTAAAACTATTAAACTGATATTTGCTTTTTTCCTAATCATAGACTCAGGTGAGCAATGTGGCCCTTGGGCCTTTTGGTTTTCTTTTTTTTATGCAATTTCAAACGTAAAGATTGCTTTTCATTTTTAAAGTTAAACATTATTGTCATTTAGGCTAAATCGTTATTTTAATAGTATCATTTCTTTTGATTTTGTTCAGAATGTTCCTATAAAGAGAAGAGATATATGAATTATTTGAAGGAAAATAAGAAAGATATCTTTTGGTTTAGCATATATTTGATAAGAGAATGCTCCTATATAAAGAGAAGATGTATTTAAACTATTTAAAACACAAGAAGAAAGATAAATAAATCTTTTGGTTAAGCATATATTTGATAAAAGAAAATTCGTTTTAATTGCTCGTCGGATTTTCAGAGTGCAGGTTTTTGAGATGAAAATGGTTTTCTTTCTGTTTCAGAATAGGCGGTATAATGTTGCTTGATGAGATTTTCTAGGCATTTTTAATTTTTGAAAACTTACTGTTGAATTGAGGTGATTGTGTGCATTTGCAGAAGAAATGTCTTGGGGTTTCAATCAAATGAAGAATTGTCAAAATGCCGATACAATCTGGATGATCCAGTATTGAAGTATTGTCCTATTTTTGTTTTGAGTGATATTGTAAATCTCGCCGGAGGTAGATATGAAGAATTAGCTACTGAGGTAATTCAGTTCAAATGCTTTCAGACACATATTTTCAAAATTTCAAAGGTGAATATTAAATAACCAATTTTGAATAAAATAGAGTTTATAAAACAAAATTTCAAACATCAATATGAAAGCCATTTTAAATAAATTAAGATTTTCTTAATTAACAAGAAACTGTGATTTACTACAATTAGTTTGTTGATTGAAACACTTTTATTCATTGTCTGATTGAAATTCTATATTTTGTTTACATTACCCAAAACTTATTTCTTTAAATAATATAATAATGATATATTATAAACACACAAAGTATCACATTTCTAATGTAGGATAATGATATTATTTTGCTAGCACTGCAAGAATAAAATTAAAGGTATAAAATTTTCTCAGCCATAATACATGTACATTTTTAAACCCTTTTCTTGATCCCTGAAGTCAAATTGTGGCGAAATGTCAATTATTTTGAACAATAACAAATCATTATAATATGGTTTATTAATAAATATTCATGTCAACTATACTGAAAATGAACATTTTAAATTCTGTAACATATTACTGCAAGAAATCGGGTAAAATTGTAACTGGGTTTTCAACCTTTTCATCATGTTATAAGTTTTGAACATTACTACTTCTTTCTAGTCTAATTCCTTTTAGTTTGATTAACAGTTATACTTTTTTTGACTAGGGAGGTGTGATTCAAGTGAAGATTAAGTGGAACTGTAACTTGGATTTGTCAGAAGATAAATGTCTACCTGAATACAGTTTTAGGAGACTGGACAGCAGTACCTACAAAATATCAAAGGGATACAACTTCAGGTGCCATCTTTTTTCTAACGCTATTATGCTTTATGTGTCTATGAATAGTTTTTAGGAGTTGATATAACTGAATACAGCGTATATTATATTTTTTTGTATTTGAGACATTTTTATATAAACTGATACTATAGATTTTATCAGGGTTTTTTTTCAACAACACACTGTAAGTATTACAGTATTTATTTTAAGCATAATTAAAGTCAATAATATTTATTTTACAGATATTCCAAAAATTTTAAATTTGAAAATGGAACAGAATACAGGACACTTTATAAAGCTTATGGAATAAAGTTTGTGATTTCTGTGTCAGGACAGGGGCGGAAATTCGCACCTGTTCCATTTTTAACGAATATCGGAAGTGGTCTTGCTCTACTGTCAATAGTAAGTTAACAAGTTTTTATTTTTTGAATTGACAGATCTTTGCAAGAAAGTTTTGTGTGGCTGTCTTGTCAAATTGATGATGCATTCATTGTATATTCCAAATTAATTAAACCATTGTACACGAGGTGAAGAAGGAAATGCAATATAATTTTTCTAATGAAACTGTAGGAGTTTTACAGGTTTATACCATTAGATATAAATTTTCTTATAGAAGTTAAAAAAAATTTGAGACTTTATGAACGTAAAAGTTGTTCGAGTTCAGTGAAAAATTAGAGAACATAGTAAAGGAAAACATTATGTCTAAGTACATGTAAGTGTATAAGGAATGTAAGTTTTATGCTTTATTTTGTAGGCTACAGTCATTTGTGATGTTGTAGTACTTTATGTTCTAAAGGCCAGACATATTTACAAGGAGAAAAAATACTTGGAAGTTGTTGGAGATGATGCATATAAAGTAAGCTGCCTCAAAATGTTTGTTATAAAGTATTATTATTTTTTATATAAATTCTGTATAGTTAATAATAACATTAGTCAGATATTCAAGGCTAACTTTAGAGAAATGTTTGGTTGCCCTCTCCCGAATCAGTCTATCATATATATTAGAAAAATTAAGTTGAAAAACCTTCTGGACTGTACTGGGGTTAAGAAAGGTTCATCCTGTTCTGAAGCATCAATTACTATGAAGAAAATTTTCTTCTGTTCAAAATATATTCAAAAAATTGTTTTTATTAACTTTTTAAAATAAATCAACGTAAAATCAATTTATTAATTGCTAAAGATTGTCAATAAGTGTTGCAAGTATAATATACAATCCAAAATTTCACTAGGGATTCGTGAATGACGATGAGAGGTCTGGGCCAAATTATCAATCAACATCAGACAATGACCTTTAAATTTGGTGCTTTTATCTAGGTTGGTGTCTAACATGTTACATGTATGTGTCCATATCTCAACCCAGCCTTGAAATCAGATGAATCATTGCTTGTAATGGTCACATTGTATAAATTAGATGCGACACTATATGTATTCCTACTTTGTCCTAGCTAATATACAAGTACCATACATGTATATGCTTTGCCAGAATGATTTAATTGTACTTTTCATCAAGATCATTAACAATTATTTGAACTCACTGAAAATGTTGGAACTTCATTTCAAAGGAAAAATAAACTTTTGATAAAGATCTTAAGATATAGCTTTTTGGCAACCTTAAAAAAATTTATTAATTGTTTAAATCTATTTTGGAAACACAGATTCCATGATTATGAAAAAAGTTTCACTTTGTATTAAAACTTTTGTTAAATTTATGATTGTAAAACAAGACTATTTCGCCTTTAAAGTTAAGTAAATTCAAACTACTATCAATCATGTCTAATACATTTCCATATATTATTTGTTGTAGGAAATAGACTAGATTTTAACAACTTGAACTAAAATGGTGAGTATATATTTATGTCTTTTAATTGATTAACTTTATGTGTTAGGAATAAAACACACAAATTTAATGCATTTAAATTTAATTTTACAGAAAATGTTGATGTGCCATGAAAAAGTTGGTTATTGCATGAATCACAAATAAAGGAATGCAAAGTAATCATTAAAACAGAGTACATGAGAGGATTTGTTATATATTCATATCTTCTATGATGATCTACTTTTGTGTATTTATTTTTGTAGTTTCTATTTTGGTGACACTTAATATTTGAAAAAATATTTTGATACAATGCTAAACTGTTCGTACAACTTTATTTTGCATTATAAATTTACTTTTAAAAGCTGCAATTTTAATTGTAGATGTAAATGTTTACAGATGAATTACCATTTGGAATTGTATTCTTTATGCTGTTGCCCTTTTAACACTTTCTTTGTCTCTATATTTAAGTTTAGGCTGCTGTTAATTAACTTACAAAAAAAAAAACAACAAAGAATAAACATATTCTCTGATTTAGAACTACCGCTGCATTTCATTTCTGGAAGTATGCATAGCATTACCGACATTTTTTATTTGATTTCCGATATTTTTTGTTTTCATTTCCGGCATAATTTTATTTTCATTTCCGGAATTTACCTGTGCGGCAATTCAATGTTGTCTAAGTAAGTGAAAATGGAATTTTAAAAGTATTTCTATTACAAAATATTGATAAAAAGTAAAAAAAAACAAAAAAAAACATGTACACAAATATGAATATATATAGCACTAAGTCTAGGTAAAGAGTTCAATGAGGATAAACGTTTTCACCACATCTAATGTGCACTAAGTTAAATGTCAGTGACAGCACCACATTATGTCTAATTCATTGATAGATTTACAAAACTCAGATATTGGATTTCAATGATTTATTTATAATTTTTTTTCTTTAAAATTTTCATAAGTAAAGTTTCCGATCTAGTACTACCTATGTATTTGAAAAATGTCGGAAATGAAAACAAAGAAAATGTCGAAAATGAAAAATAAAAAAATGTCGGAAATGAAAATTTGATAATTACAAAAAATTCCAGAAATGAGACCATAAATACATTCATTCAATTTCAGATAAACTTCTCTTTAGGAGTCCACACAATTTACAAGGACTTAACATAAGGTGCTATAAGCATTGTCATATAGATAATTTTGCAAAAATTAAATTTTGTTTATTGTGAATGTTTTCTTCTTACATTAAGGTTTTTGATATTAAAGTTGTTTTTATAGTATTAAACATCCAAAAAAATCCATGCTTTATATTTGTGCAAGTTTCGCTATATGAGCGATTTAATTACACTGTTAGAACGCTATTTTGTAATATTAAAAGAAAATATCACTGTTGCATTTATTTACAATACTTAAAAAGTCTAAAATTCACCTTGAGATGACAGATGTTAGTTCTACATTGTTACAAAATGTATATATTTTCTTTTATGTTCATGAATATTCTCTTTAGAAAAGGACTTTTTTGCAAAAGATTAGGATTCATTTTTGCCAGTCGTCTTTCACTGGTAATATGTTATTAATTAAGTGCATCTATGATGTAGTATTTTCTGTACTATTAAATTTCATCAGAATGAAGTTTCCTTACAAATGCGTCATTTTTCTCTCAATAATTTTTTATATAGTATAAGTGCTAAAGTTTTGTCTTTTTCCATATTAAAAAGATTGTATGCCGGTGAACACTTATTTTCACTTGTTTTAAAACAATCTGTAGATTATATTGGAATAATACCTTCATAAATAGGAGATGTATACAATCCAAAAAAGTTAACTCAACCTTGTTCTTACTATTTATCAGCATATTTTCTAAATATGAACTCTGGATTCGTTGATTTTTTTTTCTAGTTCATTGGTATATGTAGAGTCGATATATGATCGTCGTAAGGAATACAGTGAACCAAAAAAATTCTTTATAAATGCTACACATGCAGTACTTTATTTATAAATGCAAGCATTCTTAGCGTGCAAAGACATACGAGCTTCTTGAAGCTAATGATGTATATTAAAAAATAAAGGAGATAGAGATGCTACTTATTATCACTTAGGAAAAATCAGTCTTTTTACGCTTTTTAAGGAGACTGCTGATATTCTTGTTTCATCAACTTGTTTGTCAATAATTTACCTCGTTTTAGAAATTGTTCATACCTAGAGCGTGGTCTTGCATATCGAATCAAGTGAGATATATAAACTCCGTATGCAAGTAAAAAGGTATATTGCTGCATAAGTAAGGGAAGTTGACGGTCATAATGTTTATCATAGAGATTGGTTGTTAGATTACCATTAACGTCTTTTTCAAGTAAAATATCCAAATATTAAACAGATGTGTCAGACTCTGTGGTATCTTTTTTCTCAACCTTACCGGGATATATCGTATCCTTGATAATTTGAGCAAGTTTGAACCAATCAGAGATCTAAGGATAATAGAGAAGAATAATATTCATTTGTAAAATAAAGCATTATTAACTACTGATAACGTTTGTGAAACATGAGAATATTTTTCTTTTTTTAATTAAACAAAACAAAAGGCATTTCATTGTCTAGATTGCGTGTGAATTCTAAATTGAACCAGAATTGCTATCTTTGATTATTTTATATATCCTAAAAGAATAAAGAATTGCCTCTGTGGTCATGTGATGAATTAATTTAGCTTTAAAGGGATTAAAACCTTTATTTTCTAATCAATAGACCAATTAATTTCGAGTATTTTCCACAATTTTTTGTTAACAGCTTATAAATCAATGTACAATTGCCTTCTGAGCCATTTATTTAACTTTTGATACATACGAGTATTTTGAACTCAATTGTAAAATCTTTTCAAAGGGTAGCCTACTATCACCTTTCCTTGGTGAAATTAATTACCTCCGGTAATCAAAGTATCAAGGAATAAAATACAAATATGTCCATATGACACGAACATATTAATTATCAAGATTTTAGCAATGAAATATCTGGAGATAACGATCAGTACTCGAGCTCAAAAGTCCACTAAACATTGCAAAATAGGAGTGGAGCAACATACTCCTATTACAATTAAATGGGAGGAAACGTAGTACTATGAATTACCACATTAACTGGTTTTAGTTTTCAATCATTATTCTATTTATTATACAAATATTTGCCCTATCATTATGCTGCGATTTTGCAAAATCCTGAAAAGTTTTGGGATTCTTTTTCAGCTTCAACAGTATGGTTGCAATTATGAAGCTCCTTAAAGGATTTGGCTAAATTAGAAATATCAATTAATTAATATTCAAAGTCTATTTGCTTTTTAGCTACAACTGTATGATTGCAATTTATACAGCCGCTTAAATATTTGACTACCAAAGCTGCTTTGATTAGTTTATTAAAACCTTTTGGTGTGTCCATATTCTGGAAAAAGAACATTAAAAATGCATTTGCTTCAATCATGTTCACCCAGACCGCTAACAGGGGAAACGATTTAGTTCTTTAACTATCCTTTTGATATTTTTATCTTTTAAACATTAATTATTGGAGAGAAATCAACAGCACAAAAGGTCTATACACATTAACTGTATTGTATAAACCTTAACGGTGGCATATTAGTTGAGACGTCTAAGTATTTTGCTGCCCTTGAGGCAAGCCACAGCATAATAAAATCACCCCATTTATAAAATTTGACTTTTCACTACGAATCATAATTTGCAATAAAGATAAGTTCAACTTAATTAATTACTAATATCCAATAAAGTTTATCTGATGTTATTTAATTTGAGTCTTTTAAATTTATGCCATGCGAATTCCTCTCTTTTGTTCAGTTAACTTTCTTATCCCTAAGTTATTTGGCTGGTCAGTACGAAAGTAGGCGGAGTTGTCAAAGATAAGATGTGTGGAAACTTTGCTCGGGAATCAATATAAGGAAGTTAATTTGCAGCAATATTACATGTGGTAGAATCTTTTTAAACTATCATTTTCTTTGGACCTTGTTATTTAATTTTACATGGATTGAAAACATGCTGTTAATACATGTATTTTGGACTTTGATAAATACTAGTATAGGGAATATGTATTATTTGGCAGTTTGAGAAAAAAATTGAATAATTAAAAAAAAAAATCATAAAATGATAATAATAATAATAACAACAAAAACTAAATTATGAAGTGTTATCATCGAGTTTTAAGCTAAAGTTTTACTAGTACTTTTTTTTCATTTTTTTGTACGTATATATTTCAGCTTCTAATAACAAGATTGTTTATATCAAGAGGATTTGAATTTTTAATCTTAAGGAATTCCCTTAGATGGAACTATTTCTATTATTTATTTTCTTCAATTGGATTTGTTGCTAAATTTACATTTTGTTCTTTAAGTTTCTTAGTTACACATCTTTATTTTTTCGATTTCTACGAGCTTATAGTTTCGAATATATTACGATAAGACCTCTTATTTCACATTTAACTGTAATCCAAAATCCAGGGCCTCTTAACAAAACAATCCCTATAAACCAATGATATATTATTACACTTTGATCTGTCTTTATTTATGATTATATACTTGCTCCAAAAGGTACCATAAAAGCTGAAATGAAGAAAAAATCTAATCTTGAAAGAGTAACAGGATTTTTTTTCCCGCAAAACTGGTGAAAAAAATTTCTGTCTGGATTTTTTCTCTCCATTTATCTATTAAATTTAGATCGTTCATTGCAGGAAATAGATTTTTCTCTGCATGTAGATTTTCATTCGACGACTCCACCTTGTCTGTCTATCATAGGGTTTAATTTAACATTGAAATCACCACCTTATATCAATTTCTAATCACTCTTTTCTAAATATTCAGCAAAAAAATCCCCACATAATATAAACTTATTAAGTTAATATCTTTCTTTTTTTTTGGAGAATATATATTTTAATCAATGTAAATATTGAATCTAGTAGGTTTTAACCAAAAAATATCATCCCGATCAGAATCGATTTCCTTAAAAATCTAACTTTATATTTTGGAAATTTCCATAAAAGATATACAAACTAAAACTTTTATCGAGTTCCCCATCCCTAACTTGTTTACAAGTACAAAGAAAGAACTAAAATCTATCGTATTTTTACATTTGAATATATCATGAAATATATATTTCATTATCAGCTATAATTGAAATTCTATCAATCTAACATGCAAGCTTTTTCTTTTGTAACAACCCTGATCCTTCATCGTTATAAGGATAAGGACAAAACAAAGGTTACTATTTCAAATTACAGTAAGGTTCAATTGATTACGCTTATCTTTTAAATGGTTTTCAAACGGTTTGTCAACCAGGACACGAGTTGATTGAACTATCAGCATCTTGTAGAAAAAAAATATGAAAACAAATAGGCACCAGCCTGGGGGTGAATGTTAGTGCTATGTGATGCGGTTTACCTTTTGATGACTTTTATTGATCTTTTTTTAATGTTTATTTGTAAAATCAATGTACATGTGCTTCCTTCCAGTGCAAATAGTAATTGGCATGCACTTATACTATAAATCATTCTCCCAGGCTATATATAAAGTTTGCCGAACTAATGCTTAGAAATTATAATCCTTTTTTGGCTATTTAGATTTTATCAGTATAAAGCTTCAGTCATGGTGATACATTGTTCGATTATCTTTTGTAGAAATTTTTATTATGATTAATACAACTATTTTTTGGAAAATCATTTGAAATTGAAATCGGTTATTTGATTCATTAAATATCATTGCCATCTAGAACTTAAAATTATTTTTTATCTTGATATAAATGAACGTGTTTTATCTATCATATCTATCGATACAATGACCTTGTCAGCAAATACAGTTTATCATTGAGTCAAATGCTGACTGACGTTTTTCATACCAATTGTTAGTCCATTTTTTTTATACACTGAATTGACGACGGATTTTTTCCGTTATTTCCTGATCATGACAAGGAGCACACGGCGGGTGTGACCTGTCGGCAGGGGATGCTCCCTCCTCCATGGCACCTGATCCAACCTCTGATGTTTCGGGGGTCCGTGTTTGCTCTGCTCTTATTTTGTATTGTTTTATGGACTTTGAGATTGTATTCTGTTCGTTATCTCCAATCCTTCATCTATCATTTGTTAATGGAGTTTTATGAAGAGACTTACTTTTACAATTTACGACTGACTTCTACAACTGAAACAGAGATTTACTCCATATAATAAAATGTAAAAGTCAGCCGTCGAATGTAAAAGTAAGTCTCTTCATAAAATTCCAATACGAATAAAGAAAAATTTCATATGATTCACTTATATCACATAGAATATTTCATTTTCTTATATCTTTTCAGACACTGAACGGCATGATTCTATGCAAAAGGATATTTTTGTAATTTTCTTTTTTTATCAGATTCTCTTATATATAACTTAAAATATTTCGTTTTCTTATATCATATATGTTTATACACTGAACGGCATGATTCTATGTAAAGGGATATTTCCGTAAATTTTTTTTACCATATTCAGTGAACTTGTCCGCCGGTGAGACCGGTTGATAGGGAGACCTATTTGTCCTTCCCTAGGATTCATACGCGAGTTTTATGCCTTGTTTATAGATTTGTTATGTTGATAGCTAAATATCAGTATAAAACTATTCGTTATATTTTCTTATTTCAATACAAATAAATGATTCAAAAACGACAATTATCTATCTCGGGGAAGGAGGTTGGGCACTTTTTTTATTATCTCTTAATGGTAAATTTCAACATCCTTGTTTAAAGCCGGTATTTAAGTTCCATGGCCGATATAACGTCTTTGTTAGCAAATTGAATTTAAAACTGGATCGTTTAAATTACATTTTTCATAAAACTATTTATTGATACATGTATTCCCAAAATTATTTTTGGCTAACAAACTTTTAAACCTCTATAAGAATATTTAAATTATTAATTTATATGACGGCTAACTTTTTTCAAACACTGAAAATATTTGCATGAAAATTGTTGTATGAATAGGAAAAAATTGAAATATTCCGGAAACTACGAAAGCCCCTTCATAATCATAATAACCATTCTTTCTTCAATTTAGTCCAAAAATCTCAATCTAATATAAGGAACGTACCTATTATAACGTTTATAATGCACAATTAACTTCAAATCTGATGTTACATATGATTTATGCAAACAAAGAATGAATTTAGAGGTAACATTTGAACAAAGTTTAAAACAAGTACTAGTATCACTTAAACTCAATCAAGACGGTTTAAAGAAAAAAAAACATGCGGATGAACTGAAAATTTGCATTGAAAAAGGAACAATATAAATAACATTCCCGCAGTTAGTGCGGGTGTTAATCTTAATCTTATAAGAAAATTTATTTCATAGGTTATATCATCAATATCTTAAAACAAAATTTGCAAGGTTTGTTAGACAATTTTTTATTTACTAGTATACTTTACTGCACACGAAATTAGAGTTGATCTTTTATGTAACTAAGTGAGGTTCCTTTTTTATGTATAACTTTTTCTGAAGTGTAAGCAGTACTTTCATCTCTTGAACCTATCCATGGTATAGTTAGATGGCAATTATTGATTGATTCACCAATCATTTGATATTTAAGCCTTGGAAAATATAAAAGCAAAAAATACGTAAAGTCATTTTCTCTCATGAACAGGGTGTTTTATACAGTTTTAGCACAGTACAGCATAGTACAGTTTCCATTTTTTAAAGAAGAAAATTCTATGCATTTGAATAACACGTTCCAAGATATTATGTTGTTAATTGTAGTTTGGGTTTTTTTCACATTCAAAGTATGTTGTGGAATAGAATTGGAAGGTTATTTTACTTTAAATAGTTGGCATAATTACTCAGTTATATCTTCTATGCCTGGGATTTTATCAACGAGAAGTGTTGGATTAAAGTGGATATTTTCTCACTGTGCAATTAGTTGCCTCCAGTATAGAGAATGTCATTCATATTATATCTGCAAGTAAGTTTATAAGAAGGAAGTTTTTAGAATTTTTCGTTTAAATACATACATGTACATGATAAATTGAAGTTCGTTGTTTATCACAGAAAGCTTATTTTTCAATATAAATGGAACTAAGTATACTTAACTTGTCTTTAGCCATTTGCAAACTTGTTTTTGATGAACAAAATTCTGATTGTAAACACAAAAAATTCGATTTTAATATCTAATGAAATAGTTGAGTTTTTGATGGACAATAAGGTTTGTATGTACATTAAGGTTTCAATTAGTCCATCACTACACTGGAATTCCGTTGAGTACGTGTTGCGCCTGGTTCTAAACATCTTTTATTAAGTCATTTGAAGTAGAATTTACTTTTTTAAAACTTCTACATGAAAAAGTTTCTTGCTGTGGCCTAAATTTTAACATTTATATACATGTAAATCGACAACATTTTATTTATCATCAGTTTTCAACATAAATTGTTGTAACAATAAACTATCATCACGCACCTGTATATGGACGTTATACCTTATAATTAATTCGATACTCAAGAGCATAATCTACATACGATCCTTTCCCGACATGAAACAAGTTATTGACAACTAAGTAAATGAAACAAGGATATTGTCCTTTTGAAAGTCAACATTTTGCAAAGAGTTTACATGTATATCAATAAAACCACTCAACAGCCTACTTTTACTCATTAAATAAAACAATAACAAATGTAAACCTTCACACAGTACGCAGGGTTAGTGAACACTAGGGTGTGTGTGCCAGCATCGACAGAGCAACAGAGGACATCATTTTGTTTATGTCATGAACAATTTAATTTATTCGATACAGATATTTTTGCAACCAACATTTCATTTTTTTAAATGAATATTTTCCTCCCTCCTTGAAATATTTTATTTCGAATTTTTCATTTGAAGAACTTTCAATCAAATATGAAAAAAAAATATTTTAAGTATGAAAATATGGATTTTCTTTTTTCTATTATCGTTTGAATTTAATATTTTGTTCAATCTTACTTCCAGGATAAACGATAAAAACATGTGCTTGTTGTCGTTTCTCTTTGACGAAGATATTAGCCAGAATGGAATTTTACAGTGTAGAGCTTACAAATTTGTAAGTTTTGAAATACAATCATTGGAATAAATACTATAAAAACATACACTGCAAGCAACATAAAATAAAAATTGTTTTTTATTTGATTTATTACTTTTTTAATTGGAAAAAAGTTTAAGTTTGTTGAGCGCTATAAATATAAACTGCTGTACATATTCGTTTTATATATTGCACAAAAGTAAAAACAGGCATAGTGTGTATCAATTACATGTATGTCTCCCTAAACTCTTGTTTTAAAGAAAGGGGAATGTGACTCAGATGCCATATATAACAGATACTCTGGGACCTGTGTAAAATGCTCACCGAACTGTGAATGTAAAGGTAAAAAATATTAAATCACTATTTTCAACAAAAAAAAAACTGTTATGCTCTGAAAAAAAATATGTTCATTATGCTTTATCTGCTTAGATGTTCTTCATTCAGTAAGTCAATATACATGTACAATGTGAAAAATAAGGTCTTTAAATGTGAAACTTTATTTCATTCAATCGAAAATTTAGAAATATTTATTGACAGAATTTTTTTCCAAATGAGGTTTTTGTTGTTGAAGCTGCCTTGAAAAATTCAGAAATTATCCCACCCAAATACTATATAAAATTATAACAACTGCTTTCAGATAATTTAAACACTATGAATATTCTGAAATATTTGATTATATAGTGTTATCTATCATATTTATTGTTTGTGCTTAAAAATTCGCATTATGGACTCCGTTATGGGCCCGTAAACATGAAGTATCTAAACTCCATACAAACTCTAAACAGGGCGGTATTTGTGGGGCGATATCTTTTAAATAAGTCTAGAAATCCCATGATAGGATTGTTTTAAAATGTTAAGTACATATTAAATTAGTAATATAAAAAATACGAAAAAAATTCACTGCCTGAAATTTTTTCAACGAAAGGTCCTGTTCCTCCTTAAGGAAAAAATAAGAAGTTCTTTTAAAGAAATCTTCTTTAGTGGTACCAATGCGGAAAAAATCTGTCATTTTTATACATCATATATATAATGATATTGCCTATAAATTATAGAAAAATCTTTGTAAACGCTCTAAAGAATCTTATGTCATTTGTTTGCATTCGTACACATATAGATTTTCTATTTTTATGTACGTATATGTCATGCTATAATGTTATTTATATATATAAGTTTTCTTATGCCATTCAAATGTCTTGAATCCCGGGACGACTGCACTTAGCAGACATTCTATGATAAGGAACCTTCGCACAATACCTGAGGAGTCTTGCTCTAGCCTTTTTTCATCACAAACAAATTAAAAAGAATGTACCCTCTCTATTCCAACATTTTAAAAATATGACCCCAATTTGTCACACATTCCTAGAAGAGTCTTCTTCTTTCTTTATTGTTACTTTAAGCTTTTAAACAAAACAATACAATCAGTTTCAGTACAGTATAGAAGTGGATAATTTACAGGAGTCATACTAAACCGAACTCAAATCTGATTAACGATTGTTTTGAAGAACATTTCTGTATCTGTATATACGTATATATCTTTTAATACTAGTATTTTCTCTCTGATTCAATTCATATTCGACCAATTCAAGTACATATTACCGGTATTTTGAAATTAAAAAAAATTCATAACCAATGCAAATAAAAAACCCAATGCTGGAATGTTTAAGATTGGTATGAGTAATCATTGCTCTATTTTTTTTTTCACATTTTGTCTCAAAACTTTTATCCGATAGTATTTTTTCAACATAATTCACTTTGTACCTTAGACTGCCAAGATATTCGCCTTATCCATGGTGACGTCACAGGACAATACTCTCTGAAGATAGATGACAGGACTGTTCCCGCGTGGTGCGATATGGATACAGACAACGGAGGATGGCTCGTAAGTATTGATTTAAAGATGAAAATACGTTAGCCAAATAAAATTACTAGTTAAACATTGTATCTTTTGGAATAAATTGTTTTCCAAATCTTTGAAGTTTGAAGAAATGTGTAAGATACATTTGAACTTGTATACTACCAGGTTATACAGCGTAGACTGGATGGATCTCTGAATTTTTATCGGGGATGGAACGACTACAAGACCGGGTTCGGTAGTCCTAGTGGGGAATATTGGTTAGGTAGGGTTGTTTTTATGAAATACACCGTACTTCAATAGTATACACATCGAGTATGTACAATGGAAATGATACGCAACCTTTTTTTTTAAAATTATGTTCAGTTTATTCTTTTTATCTATATCGTTTTACCTTGGATATTTTCAGGGCTAGAGAATCTACACTCCTTGACATCTGAGGGTGGATACGACCTTCGAATTGATATGGAATACAATAGTCAGTCATTCTATGTCCTATACTCAGACTTTACAATAGCACCCGAGGGTGACCATTATAGAATGAGCTATTCTCTTTTTAAGGCAGGGAACACAGGTATTAGGGCATTACATACAAAAAATAAATTGTTTTAACAAAAAAAAATCAATAAATTTCCCAGTTACCCTTATTTAACTTTACTTCCGCAAACAAAATGAATAGATGGATGGCAAAATATTATGTCTGCACTCACTTTGATCCTTAGATAACGATCTGAGCTGGCATAACGGACAACCCTTTACTACGTTTGATCGAGATAATGACGCCAATGAAGAAAAATATGACAACCCAAACTGCGCAGTCGCATTCTACGGAGCCTGGTGGTACGCTGGGTGTCACAACTCCAATCTTAACGGGCATTATGGGAACACGTCCTTTGGTAAAGGCATCAACTGGAATCACGTGACTGGTTACTACGCATCGCTGTCAAGGGTGGAAATGAAAATCAGGAAGCAAAGGGAATCCTAAGTGAATTCAACAAACATACACATTTAATTTAAGAGAAAAATGTAATACTGATAAATAGCTATTGGTAGACCATGGGAATGTTTCTTTTAAGATATTTATTTCATATCAACCTACATTTATATGTTTTGATATTTATGTGTCATGATAAATTAACAATTTGTTTAATTTGTCTTTTGATTATTATTATAATGGGTAATTGTTTATAGTTGTTTTCTATATTGTTTATTCGAACGTATAATCTGATCAAAGAATCTGCTTCTTGTATGCACAATAAATATCAAATATTTAATTCAGAAGGATTGTATTAATTATTTCTTCTCACCTGATAAAAGTAAAGGCATAAATGAGCTATATAAAGCCCCTTTATACTTCAGCTTAGAAAACCTTAGTTCAATCCTTAATAAAATACCATTGACATTAGTTCATACATTGTATTACAAACAAAATTAAAAGAAAAGTTTAAACAACATTAATTTACGCCATAGATTGAGCTTGTATTGGAATAAAAAAGAAATAAAACCTATTTATGAAGCATGCATGAACAAGCTTGTATCGATCGTTTTTATCAAAATTGCTTTGAAAATGCATAGAATGTTAAAGTATTTTGTGATGCATTCATTCTTCCTCTCCTCTTACTCTAAAGATTTTGTACTTGCAGAAGGTGTTTAGTGTTCCTGATTGGAATATGCTTTTTAGAGTACTAGTATATCAAATTATTACCTGGAGTCAAATTTATGTCAGTGACTTCCGTTAAAATTGCTTTTTTAAAATATTTAATCCATATTTAACCTGCTCATATTACCGAGTACATGAACGAATAATTTCTCTTTCTGTGACTGGTAAGTTGTATATTTCCAGTAATTCAGTTGGATGTCTGTTGAAACAGGAGATAGGGTATTCTCTGCAATGATTCTACTGAAAAGCTCCACAGTGTGCACAATTACTGATCGCCAATAAGCACAATAAGCATATTATGAGTAGCGGAAATTAATGATTTATATGAATCTTTTAAAAAATGGAATATGAGCTTTAGCTGCTCCCATTTCCGTAAGGCAGAGTATACCTCCATTATAATGCAATTAATGAACAAAAGGCAGGATTTTTAATTTCAATCATATGTAAATATACATCAAGAATAGTCTTGTTTTTTTTCCAAAGGAACAAATGGGTTCAATGATATTTTCATGATTGTGGAAATGATATTTAAAAAAAAATGGTAAAACATCTTTGTTTATCTTCCTCGTAAATTGTTTTAACATTTTTAAAATGATCAGAACCAATTAAATGAAAATGAACACCTTTTCTTTTTCTTTTTTTAACAAAATCGATCATTTTATCTGATACACTCATTTAGAAAAACAAAAGATTGTCACTATTATTATTTTTTATTAGAATTACATGACTGTATATTCTGCCAAATTTTAACGGAATTTTTAAACCTAGTTGATTCGTGTAATTCCAGTAATCAAATATGGAGATAAGCTCAAAAGTTCCTTCAAACAAACACAATTTCAAGAATAATAATTGTATTTATGTATTGAACCGAAATTGGTGAAAGATCAAAAAGTAAAATAGAAGGTCCACCATGGGATTATGTAATAAAGAATAAATGTAACAGTATCATTACATTTTATTCAGTGGTAAAGAAGTAGTTGTAGATAAGAGATGAGTACCCTTAGATAAGAAGAAAAAGTGGCAGTGACCATGTTTTGCTATAGGGACACGAAACATGCGTCCGATCAAAAAGTAAATTTGAAGACCTGTGCACAATGATGCTATGTATCAAATATTCTATGAAAGTTACATTAATTTCATTCAGAGGCATAAGAGGGGTTGCGGATAATAGATGGGTATCACAAAGCGTCAAAGATGGACAGACAGACATTCCGATCATTATATACCCTTCCAAATTTCAAACGGGGATATTCCAATTTTGAAAGCAATCAATAGACTTTTTCACCTTGAAGATTAATTTAAAACTGAGTATCTTATCAATTACATTCTGAAAAATAAAATATGGAGATTAAGAACGACAATCAAATTCAAAAATCTATTGGAATAATGCAAAATTGGATCGGAATAAGAGGTGAAAGTGTTGATTATGATTTATGTCTTTTTTTCTCATTTCATATATGAATTATTTCACGTACATTTCTCCGGGGATTTCGGTCATTCAATTAAACATGATTTTCGTCAAACTTGACTATAAATATTTCTACATATGTATACATATGGTAAATTCTTTTGCCTAAATTTTACTTTTAAAATCACATTAAACAGCGTGAACAGACCCTGGAATTTATTTTTTATTTTATTTACATGGAATTTTTTTTCACAAAGTATTGATTACCAAAACTGACATGTTTAAAGAACGCATATGATTTTAAAACGCCGGAAAACTACAGTGAAAACACATTAACTATCTATTAAAACCTGTTACTCAGCAAATGGACTGTATTAAGGACTCCTAATACTCAATCTTTAGATCAGAATTTCTTTATTAACTGCAACATGTTCAAGATGTCTGTGATAGTGATGTGGTTTATTTTGATAAGAAAAATATGCTTTGGAAATATGATTGAAAATCAGTTTTTATTTTTAGGAATGCAATCCTACTCGACAGCTTCTTCTGTGTCAACAGTTTATTTTCCAGGAAACCTTGGAATAACTGGCACCTCTATTATTTGTGCATCCAGTTGTCTCCAAACTAGCAACTGCCATCTCTATTATGTATGCAGGTATATTTGTACTCTCAGATTATCAATAACATAAGTGATGTAATAAAATGTTTTAATCATGATTTTGTGATAGAATTGTCTTATATTCTTGATGTTGTAATATTTTTTCTCTTTTTTGGATAATTTGAAATGACAAAATTTTATCAAAATCAACAGCATAAAAACTTACAACTTTTCAACTTTATATATAAGTATTCCCCACGATAAATTAAAGTCAAGGGTTTTCGATATCAATGACATTTGTTTTGTTTTGTTTTTTTTTCAATAAAAATGGAAATCGTAAATTAACTTATTATACACACAAGTACGTTGTAGTTGATATTAAAAGATCCTTGAGTTTCTTACTGACAATATCTATGTGGTTTTAATTGGGGAACCAGGTCTTCAAAAAATTCCCATGGGTACCAATTGCGCCCCGGTATTTTTCTATTTATATGAAACAGGATTTCCAAAATCTTATACCTGAAAAAAGAAACACTTCCTATGGCCTCCAACTTGACACTTAGATATATCGACGACGCATTTTTAATTAACAATTGTAATGTCCATTGTTACATGTATGTCGATGCGATTTATCCCTGTGTCAGAGCTTGAAATAAAAGACACTATAGAGTCTGACACATATATTTCATATTTAGATATTTTACTTGGAAAAGACGTTAATGGTTATCTCTGACACTACCGAGTTTTATGATTAACGGGATGACTTAAACTTTTCAATCGCCAACTTCCCTTATTTATGCATCAATATTAGTGGAGTGACAATCCTAGAAAAAGATGCTTAGTTTTCGAGTTTAATGGACCGGCATACCCTACGGCTGAAAGTTATATTTTATAAAAGAGACATCACTCCCCATATATTTTCGCCCGGTCGTAGAGTTTTCTCAAGTCAAATTTTTTTAAACTTGCGATGAAAGTGAAAAGAGGGGGGGGGGGGGTATTTAAGTCGTTTATTTTACTTGCTGATAATATTCTTTTTCAAAGATTAATTATTAATTATAAAAATACTAATTTGTGTGTGATAGGATAGCTAAAGGTATCTAAATTTACAATGCAAAATTAATCAAGAATATTATCCCCCCCCCCCTT
>PRKT01000003.1:4498563-4544904 GCA_003671525.1 Saccostrea glomerata | reverse complement strand
GGGGGGGGGGTGTTAGGGGTGATGGGTGTTGTTCTTGTTTAAATTTTTCTTTACCTTGTGTACTAAATATAACGTGATTGTACGTAAAGAATAACGTACATTAGCATTAAACCTTTTAAGTTTAAATAAAATACTATAAGACAAACCTTTCATTTTACAGACAGACAAACGGACATTCGTATTCATTTTTTTCATTTCTTTTCCATGAATCAATATATTCACCGAATTAATAAAATTCCTATACAAATATACATTATTTTCACAAATTCCTTGAACTTTTCTTTATATGTACAATATTATGGTCAGATTTCATTCATTGATCTTTGATCTCCTTTTATTTTAAATTTTGACCATAGAATTTTCTACGACCGGGCAAAAATTATTGCTTTATAATATATCTGACCAAAAAAGTACAAACCAGCCGTAGGGTTGGGTGGTACATTAAAGTCAATTTTTTGATGGTCTTGTCACTCCACTATATACCTTCATCACCTGCATACAGGGTTTATATCTCTCAGTTCATTCGATAGGCGAGAGAATGCTCTCCGTACGAAAAATTTCTGAAACGAGGTAAATTATTGACAGACAAGTTGCCGAAACAAGAATATCAGCAATCTCGTTAAAAGTCATTATTTCATAAGTTCTATTGTCCATACAAAGACCTTGTCAGAAAATACAATTTTTTCATTGAGGTGAATTGAATGCTGACTGATGTTTTTCATTCTAATTGTAAGGCTATGATGTACATACTGGATATTTCTCGATTATGACAAGAAGAACATATGTACACGTTGGGTGTGACCGGTCGGCAAGGGATGCTCACTCCTCCATTGCCCCTGATCCCACCTCTGATATGTTTTAATGGGTTTTTTTTTTACTCTGCTCCAATATTGTATTTTAATGGACTTTTGAGCTTGAAAACTGTTTGTTATCTCCATGTATTTCATTTCATAAAAAAATCTTATGGACAAGAGGTTCTTGTAATAAAGCTGTTCTTCATTTTTAATAGTTGTCACTTTCTTCTTTTTATAACCTCTTTTCATGAAAAAAGAAATTATTCACAAAATGTTTTTATATTGATAGAAGAAATTTAATGAGATGGGATTTTTTTAAAATAAAACAATCCATCAACGATTCAAAGGGTTAAGCTGTTCGAATTCTAGATCTAAAATAAACAATCTATTATTCATTCAAGGAGCACACAGCGGGTGTGACCGATCAACGGGGGAAGCTCACTCCTCCACGGCACCTGATCCCACCTCTGATCTTATGGAGGTCCGTGTTGCTCTGCTCCTATTTTGTATTGTATGGATTTTTGATCTGAATTCTGTTCGTTATCTCCATATGTTTCAGAAAAAAGAGCTGTAAAAATAGAGTATGGCAATATAAAAAGAAATAGATACAATTCGATTCCGTTTTTGAAGTTCTTAGTAACTTGTTAAAAACGATTGGAGTGCAAATTAAATAAAAAGGAAGTAAATCAAAAAGAACTTTATTAAAATTTTAAAAAACTATTCACATAAGTGAGTTTTGATTCATGGAAAAGTGATGATTTCCAATCTTTATTAATGTTTAATTTTAAATTATTTGTTTCATATGAAAGGACATGAAGTCTTTTGTTTTGTGTCTCATCTGTCAGCCATCTGAGTTGACCATGACCAAAAAGAGAAATTTCAATTCAAAAATATTTCAAACTTTATTTCTGTGATTTTAGAAACTGTTTTCACATCAAATAAATTATGCAAATTCGACAAGAATTCATTCTTAGAGTGAATGAAAGTTTGATGTTTGATCCCTACCCCGCCCTTTCAAAAAAAATAAAATACAGTAAAAGACACCCCTACCCTCACCTGCCCTTTTAAAACTAATATGATAAATATTGACTGAAATTGGGTGATCAGTTTTATTATTGTAACTCTTGAAATTCAGAATCCAAAACATGTCAGGTACATGAACCTTTTTGGTTTATTAAAGATGTCTCTTAACCCCTTTACCAAAACTTTATGAACTCATTTTTAGTCAGATATGAACTAGCCTGTGATTGCGAAGTAATTTTTTTCTGAATACATCCCATCTTCAATACTTTTGTAAAGGGCCTCGAAAAAGAAATTAAATTTTCAATAGCTTAATGCATTTTCACATTGTCTGTCCTCTGTTCTCTTTCTTCATGATCATGGAATTATTCATGTGTACTCAGGTTGATTTTTTTTTTAAATTTCAGCGAGACTGAAAAATAATTAAATCATTTCTGTAAATATTTCCAACCAGGCAGTGGTTTTTTTTTTATAAAGTATTATCGATTTGAGTGTTAAGCTAATCATTTCGACAGATAAGATTTACATGCATTATTTTCGTCCTATGGCAGATTTCAATTTTATTTTTTATAATAATATAGAATCCTGTATTTTAACATGAAATAATGCTTTGTGATCAATACAAGTAAAGAAATAAACAAATTCTGCCTCTGGTTAACCCTTTAAGAACGTTTTTTTTCTAAAATTCGAAATTTTTAAAATGAATAAAAATTAAAACACTTAAAAAATAAAATAAAATAAAATTTAAGCATTCAAAAGCTGTCACAGATTTTAATAATGTTCTTACAACTTTTATGATATCTATTTTCAGTGTGAATAATAAAAATATGTGCTTTTTGACGTTTGAACATTAAGATGAACACACCAGTCATAATGGATCATTACAGTGTAAAGTCTATTAGCTGCAGAACTGTAGCTCTCTGCTTGAGAAAATTCGGACAGATTAAGCAAAGTCTATAAACTTGTTAAGTGGTGATTTTTCTTGCTTGAATTGAAGAATTATTGAAACATGTTTTTCATAAACCAGCGAATTAATTGGAATTTCAAAATCAACTTTAAATTAAATTGCAAGATGTATTGACATAAAAAGTGTAGTTTTTTTTTTTTTAATATTTGGCAGGTAGGGGAATGTGGAATTAATGCAATATACATCAGAAGATCTGGATCTTGTCTAACCTGTTCGCAAACTTGTGAATACAAAGGTAAATAAATTCACATCACTGTACACATATATATTGTTATTTTGTCGCCTGCTTGGTTCAGAAGTTAGAGCGTTTGTTTTAGATTGCGGGATAATGGATTGATCTTTACGCTATACGTCGCAGGTTCGAATCACTCTGAGGCACGTTAAAACCGATCCTTCTTGTAAGACGTATTAACGTAGTTCCCACGTTGTAGGTTCTTGCACAGAAAAGACATCTCATTGCTCTAAGGCTCTGATAACTGATAAGTCTATAATTTGAAGCCATTCACCATCAAGTAGTTGCGTCTGGATATGAGAGAAAATTCTTCAAGGAGAAGTTAACCAAAGAATCAAATGATTTTCATTTGAAAGCTTGCTTTCTCCAGATTCAAACACCTTTTATCCTTTTTTCCTATCCTCTTTTTTCATATTTGTATTTGGATGATTTACACAAAGGCTTTTCCATTGTTAAATTTCGTTTTTCACGAAGCAATATTGTTCTATCACCTGCATATTGATTTATATTTACATCCATTGAATATCTTCTCCTTTATTTCTTAAGAAACCCATTGCGTTCATCACTGCATAAACTGCAGTAGGCAGGTCGCCTGTACAGATTGCTTAATCAGTGGCTGTTCCATCAATGAAACGTATAAAGACGTTCGCATCATTAATACAATAATTAATCTTTTTAATCCTACTTTAATTGATTATTTAAACAGATATAAATATAAACAATAAAATGCTTTCTTTGTTTGTTGTTACTGGAATGAACGGTCGCAGCTATTGCAGAAATTATTTACATAACCCGTATGTATTTTTTCTGCAACAGCTGCTTCCGTTCAAACATAGAAAGCATTTTATTGTTTAAATATCTCCCAACTTACATGTATTTTATACTCAAGAGCATATGCTCTGAGTACGATAATCGTTTTAAACATAGACAAGCTACAATTTGATATAACAAGGTCAACGACCTAGACGCGATAATGACCTTGTTAGCAATTATAACCAATAATTGGGTCGTATTTTAACTCACATTTCACATACCAATTGTTCAACCTTTGTATTTGTAGTAAAGTTGACTACGGAATTTTCTATCTGATCAATACATAGGACTGGCGTATTCAGCCGACATGGGGTGTTTTTTCATAGCACCTGATGCCATCTCTTCCATTTTCAGGGTTCAGTGTTTAAGGTCCCGTTAAAAGATCGAATCGTCTGTAAATTTGCTTTATTCCCGCCATTCATCTGATTTTATTTACTTAAGTCATGCACAATAACAAATATACTGAAAACCAAGACAATGATTGCTGAACATCAGATTTCAAAATCTTTGTCGTCAATATACGTTTGCAAAGTTCATAAAATGGAAAGAGCTCGATCATTGATAGGCACAACTTCTCGAAGAATGCACCTAATAATACCACAACCAAGTATCCTCCATAAAAAAATAATAATTTCATTATTATGCAATTCCACACGCTCTTTTTGCATATAGTTAATTGTTCTTTTATTTGTTTAATATCCCTTTGAGAATTTTCCACGCATATTGATACGCCACCACTTGCCGGTGGAGACCTGTGATCAATACTCAAGGCCTTTGAGCAGTGAAGGTTCTTTTTTGTTCTAACACCTTCATCGACTATAGACCTTGGTTAACAGTCTCATTTATAGGACCAGTCACCATGTCTGGCATCAGAATTCATCTCTGTGAAGTAAGGATCTACACCTTACTTCACCATACTCGAGAAAACGCTCTTACTACTTCTCTGACCCCTCCACCACGCTGACAACTATTAAGATATAACGGTACATTATATATATGCATGCAAATAACAGGCGGTATCTCGCAATTGTTTAGAAAAGTAAAATTTTAAGAACGTACTCCTCCAACAGCTTTAGTCAAATCTTGTATTCAAAGAAAATTTCATTATTTCTCACTCATAAACTTTGAAATATTTGACTGTCAGACTCTCTGACTCTCTTTCACTCATGAACTAGCCACATTTTTTCATAACAATGTACATAATTATAAGCTTTTCCTAAAACAGACTGCAACGACGTTGCGCTTCTGAATGGTGACGTCACAGGACAATACACACTGACGATAGGTGACAGAATTGTTCCTGTGCGATGCGACGGGGGAAGATGGATTGTAAGATTTTAAAAAAAAGTAACTAGTCAAACTAATAATTGTTGTAACTGAGAAAAAGGTCTTCTGTGTGGTTGAGATTTCGATTAACATACCCTTGATAATATGCTTTAGGTTATACAACGTAGACTGGACGGCTCTGTCAGTTTCTACCGGAACTGGAGTGACTATAAGGTCGGGTTCGGTAGCCCTAGTGGAGAATATTGGTTAGGTACCGTGTAATTGATTACTTTAGAACTACCATTTGTAAAACCCGGTGCCAGAACCTTGGAAACATTATGCAACATCTATTCTTCCCGTAATCAAAGATTCAGAGTATATACGAGTTTTGCCCTGTCCTTTCGTCTGTATGTCTGTCTGTCTGTTTGTTCGCAAAAACGTTAACCTTGCCCATAATATAACTTCTGACTGGGCGGGGCTATGACTCTCATATTTCACAGGTGTATTCCTTGGGACAAGACTTTTCTTTAGGTACCATTAAATTTAACCTTGGCGTTTGACACACTTATAAACAAAAATTCCGAACTTTTACTTTGACCATAAATTTATGTAACTTTTGAACAGTTGGTGATAAGACTTTCATACTTTAGATATGTATTTTTTGTGACAAGACCTTCAACTGGATACCAACAACTTTTACCTTTTGACCTTTACCTTGGAGATCGATCTACTTTAAAAAAAAAACTCTATCCTTAAGAACTTTTGAACGGTAAGGACTAGGACTTTCATACTTCATGTACGTAATCCTTAATACAAGTTTTTTTTTGAATACCAACAACTTTGAACTTGGAGTTTAGAGTACTTTTTGAAAACTTTTACCTTGGCCATATTTTTTATACGGATACGGCTAGGGCTTAATACTTTATACATATAATCCTTGTGGCAAGACCTTTCATTGGATATATACCAACAACTTTGAGTTTGACCTTGGACTTTGACCAATTTTTTAATTTAAACTTTAACCTTGGCCATAATTTTGAACGGTTAGGGCTTTCATATTTCACATATGTAATCCTTGTTACAAGACCTTTCTTTAGTTACCAACAACTTTGACCCTTTGCAATGGCCTTGGAGTTTGACCTACCTTTATAAAACTTTAACCTTGGCCATATCTTTTGAACAGGTGGTGCTAGCGCTTTCATATTTCACAACAGTATTTTTATGACGTTTTACTTTGAGTACCAACACATTTAATTTGCATCTGAGAAAATATAACCTTTGCTTTGTTGCCATACGGGGGCATCAGTGTTTCACAAACACATCTTGTTTTTATGTCTATCATAATCCTGAATCTAAGATGTTCGCCAAAAAATGTCTCAAAAAAGAATACAAGAAATTAAAAAAGGTTCATAAATTTGAACATCATCCGTGTTATATTAAAAATATTTTATAAGAAAAAATCGATATCTTCAAAGACCAAAACTTTCTTCTGTGTTCTGGATTTAGTTGTAAAATTCTTTTTGAAACTAGATCAAATAAATATATGTAACAGAGAGAAATTGGTGAATTTGCATCTTCCATGATAACAAACGTTTAATATACCGGTAATCATATGTTACATATGATAATATTGAAGGGTACCTATCTCTTATCCACAACTCCTCCTATACCACTGAATAGAATTTAATGATACTTTCACGATTTTTTATAATATAATGTCATTGTGCACCTTCTATTTTACTTTTTGATCTGACACTTTTTCGGGTCTTCCAGAGCAAAACATGGACCTTGCCATTATAACCATATGGAGGGCGAGGGTATCATTTAGTGAGCCCATTGCTCACTATACTTCTAGTATTTGTATTAGGATTAGCCCACAAAAAATCTGTTTTATTTGATTTTGTAAAGTGGAAAAAAACCTTAATTGCTTACTATACTTCTAGTATTTGTATTAGGATTAGCCCACAAAAAAAGTGTTTTATTTGATTTTGTAAAGTGGAAAAACCCTTAATTGCGCCAGGCAACCGTACGAGAATTTTCAGACACGATATTGATTGTTTACAGTAGATATGAACTGTCAATATGGAAAATGAGCCCAAACTGTAATAAAACTGTAGTCTGAAAGAAAATGCACAGAAAATCATTCCCACAAGTATATTCCCAACAGACTTAAAATGCCTAAAGTAACCACGTAGTGTTTTATTTTTTTTTTTGCACAATGTCTCTATCATATTCATGTCTAAACATCTGTACTTGGGTGTATATAAGTAAAAATGGCATTAAGCCATACTCTACCAGTATGTTAATCCTTTGTTCTTTTATCATTTTAAATAATTTAAAACACACAGACAAATTAAACAAACATTTACAAACAATAATTTAAAAACAAATAATAGTATACCAGTACATAAAAACAAGCGCTTAACATCTTCGTTGACCGTAGGAAATCTATAAAATGTTATAATCAAAAGATGTAAAATTTAATGACTTATACATATTTATTTTTTCTAGAAAATCTCAATACGTTTTTTTTTGGAACAAATCGTTTATCAAATGTATCTTTGCTTTTATCATTCTTAAAACTTTTACAAGGAAGTTTTTAAGAGGAAACTTGTATGCACATGTTTATAGTTTATTATCGTTAAAACATGATAAATAAAGATGTCTTTTTACTTATTCAAATCGGCGTTGCTTGGTTTGTACGAGAAAGTTGCTTTAAAGGTTCTGTTGTGCTAATTAATCATGCTGTATCATTATTATAGATTAAAAATTAAGTGCCAAGAAGAAATTTATCCTCGTACGGTCTCACTGCAGGGAATGCTTTTAGTATTTCTCTCGCATCTTACGTAAAAGAAGTTGCAATCAGTTTAATTTCTGTTAAAATTAAGTAAGACCAAAAGATTGGCCATTTTGGAAAAGTTATTTCATCTATTTGGGCGTTTAGGATTTTTTTTTTTTTTGAATTTTGAAAAATAGTCTCGACTGCTCTGATTATAAGGGCTTTACACTTTAGTAATTCACAAAGGTTTGTGGCTTACCAATTTTATTAAAATATACTGTAAATATTTATACCCCCGCTTGAAAAGCGGTAGGTATATAGAAATTGGGATGTCCGTCCGTCTCTATGTCCATTCATCCGTCTGTCCGAATGTCGTTACGCTTTGGGGTATACCAATCTATTATAGCAACATTTCTTATACCACTGAGTGAAACTAAATGAGACTTTCAAATAATCTTCGTTACATAGTTCCATTATGCACCTCCTATTTTACTTTTTGATCGGACACATATTTCGGGTTTAGCATAACAAAACATGGACATTCTTTGTGTAATATTAAAGGGTACCCATCTCTTATTCGCAACTCCTCCTACACCACTGAATAAAATTTAATTTTTATAAATTTTTTATGACATAATGCCCCTTTTTTCTTTTGATCTGAAACTTATTTCAGGTCTCTGAACTTCGCAATTATAAACATATGGGAGGCGGGAGTATCATCAAGTGGGTTCAGTACTCACAATACCTCTAGTTTATTTTGCTGTTGTACACTGCAAATTATAAAAAAGATATTTAAGGGTCATCAAACCCTCCATAAACCTTGTAAATACAATAATTGTTTTGTCCCTGGCAAAGGGAGGTCGAATTAAATTAAATTAAGAAAATCACAACAAAATACCATTACATAATTAAACCACGTGAATCGTGGTTTTTGCACATTCTTCTAAGAATATCTTTAAAAAAAATCAATTTGAATAATTTTACAAAAGACTTCAATGACTTTCTTATAGACGTTTCATTTTCTTCGCAAGATTCTGAAAAACAGACACTATCTTGTCATGAAAATGCTGGATCTGGATACTAGTAGTTGATTATAAGTTTGTAGTAAGATTTGTTTGCATTTTTTTTTTGCATGGCGCAGACCATATTAGCATCCATGGTCAATGGTTCAACAAATTTTGTCCCATTTCACATTAGATTGTCTGCAAAAAAGTTTGTCACTTTAAAGATCTTGTAGTCTTAAGAATATTTTTTTTTTTAGATTTTTCCCTTACATTTCTATGTAAATATAAAATCTTTGCTTTAACAGAGAATTTTATGACACAATCTAAGTTTATCAATGTAATCCATTATTCGTATATTCTGAGTCTATTGCGTCGTATACCACTTTCCCTGCGCTTACTATCTGCTGAACCAACGTTAGAGAATGTTCGTAATCCTGTTTACACATTGTCTCCAACAAAGTCTTCCGCGAGGGAAGTGTGTACATAGCAATACCCGCTAATTTCTGCACGAACCATGTGTCATGTTTTGCCATAGTATGACTGTATACATCTGCTGCTATATCCGATGTTTTATCTCCATCGGAACTATTTGAAAGTCTGTCCATGAATTCAAGAATAAGCTCCAGTGCTCTATGGAGGCGCAGCAGCGCTGTTATTCCGGGCTTCTGAGCCAGATTCACCTCGTGAAGCAGCATGGCGCTTACTGTACTGTATGGGCTGCCATGCTTTAGAATAAGACTGTTTATTGTACTTATTTTACCCTCCAAATCCTTAGCCACAAAAAAGAAAAGGGTTCCACAAAGTCTGAAAAACCTGTAATATAATAATATGTTTTTGTTTCAAAATTCTGTTTAATTCTATATCACAATTAATGATGTTGATTATTGATTTGATTCTCTATTGATTTTTATTGAATTCTATTGTCAGAAGTCATCAAAATATCCTGAGAGTAGGAAAATTTTTTGAAATGTTTATCACATATGATGATAAATACATTTTTTGTGAAAAGTCACACAGAAACACTTTTAATATATTCAAAATAACTAATGTCAGACTCTGAAATTATAATAGCATGTAAATGTATAATATTTTTGAATTACAAATTAGGCAGATTCGATCATCACGAAACAAAGGAAAAAATAAAATGATAGTCTACCCCTTTACTCCAAATATTATGATTTCCAAAACATTTTTGAATAAAATCCATTTATTTGAAGTGTATCAATACGACGTCAAGAACATTTTACTTTTCAACTGAATGTCATATTTTCTTAATTCTCAGTTGATTCAAGTTATCATTTTGTATGTTCATCATTATTTACACACTGAGTTGTCGATGATTATTCCGTCTTTACCCCCGAATATGACAGGGGGCACATGACGGGTGTGACCGGTCGGCAGGGGATGCTTACTCCTCCTTTGCACCTGATCCCGCCTCTGATGTTTTAGAGTTCCGTGTTTGTTCCGCTCCTATTTTTAATGTTTAATGAACTTTGAGCTCGAATACTGTTCGTTATCTCCACATATTTAATTGATAAAACAAACAGGAACATGCTCCACTTACGAACACTCGCTTTCTAAAACAAGCTACAAAATAGGTGATAAACAAGAAAAATTTTAAAAAGTTTCCTTTAAAGTAATCAATTTACAAGATCTACAGTTGATACAATGACCTGTCATGTCACCCTGAATGCAATATTTGGTAATACATGTATAACTAATTTGTGAACAATTACTTCAGAAGAATGAAAACTTATACAAAATTTATTTCATCCTATTAAACTCACCTAGCCAGCTCTGTATACGCATCCAGGTAACGTTTAAGATCTACTTCTCGATTCTCCTTAACGCTTTCTTTAAAATTTTGATAAACCACTTCCAAGTCAAAATCTCTCTTGGTATCTTTATCAAACTCTGCCATCCTTTTCCTTGTTAGACATTTAACCTCCCAGTTAACTGTAACTGCACACCGGATGTGAGTTAATACATTATACCACACGGAAGATATAATGATACATCCTTAGAATTTGTGAACACACACTTTAAAATGAGACTAACTTTTAAGTGTTTAATAATTTCTCATGATTTTCGTTTTTTTCTCTCATTTAAATTCATTTATGGAGAATTTTTTTAAGAACTGCATATTTAATATTTGGTATTTACCTAATCATGATTGAGAAAAGTTTATGGCAAAATCTGTAACTGCCCATATCAAACCAAGACTCCAGTATCAGCATAATAAGTCCGAGGGCCAAAGTCTGAATACTGACACAAACTTCCCTAAAGTAAGCCTTCCTCGTATAAGAATTAATACTATCAAGCATTAAATTTTGGTAATATTCATAATTTGCTGGACCTTAACGGAAAACTCTTGCCCGAAACCGTACATGTAGACCAAAGGCAACATTTTTACCTTCAGGTACCTCAGATCTAGCTGTAGCAAATAAAACGCAGCTTAATGATAGAAATATCATTAGATAAGCGTTGCAAAGCAACGTTTTGTGTCATAAATTATTGCATTAATAGTTGACATATTCAACACCGCTCTGTGATATTATTCTCTTATAAGTGATAAAGCATTGGCGGTTGAAATGCAATAATTTAGGACAAAAAGCGTTTACGTTGCAATCGCAAATCTTAGCGATACAGTAATTCATTTCTATCATTAGGCGGCGTTTCATCATTAGCGGTCGCCCTTAAAACCCAACAAATTATATACTTGTTGCCAAAACCCCAGTCAATTTTTGGGGGTATTTTTGTATTAAATCATTGGAAATTTCGATTATTTCTTTTTCATGTATTGTATTGATGCTATAATATATGATGTCTTCTGCAATAAAGAAATTGAATTGCAACATCTTTCATAGAAAGATTAGATATATACATTATATCAAAACACTAGATTGAAGACTTTTGAACACAGTCCAAACATCCATATAAAAATTTACAAAGCAATCATAAGATTTTTAATGAAAGAAAGTATTTAATTAATAACAAAAAAATGATATGTTAATATCTTAAATTGAGGGTCGAAAACGTGAATCAGACATCTCGAGATCTCCAGAAATTTTACTACGTGTTTTACAACAAGCAGGAAACTCACACTTAATTAAGAGCACTTCACTGTACAAGGGTTTGCTCAATTAGTAGCATAAGCTAAAAAATGAGGGGAAATTTTAGCATTAGCTACCATTAAATGATATCACCGGTTCAATAATGTGTTATCAAATATTTAATTGACAGTGAATTGGGGATGCTGTCAATTTAGCTTATGAATTGTTGACATCATCTGTGTATGTAATAAGTACTCAATTCAGTTGAACATTTGTTTCTCAAACCAGTATTAAAAAAAACAGTTTAGTTATTAAAGAATTAGTTGATGAAACAAGAATATCAACAGTCGAGATCTTATTTACAGTCAAGATTTTGTAAATCTGTGGTCGAAACAATGACTGTGCTGACCTTGTAGTCAATCCAAGATATCATTGTGTCGAATCTCAAAACGAACCACTGTGTTGTACGTATTTAATAGAATGTTGATTGACGTTTTCATACAAATTGTAAGGCCATTATTTCGAACTAAATTGTCTACGGACTTTTATGCCATATGACGAGGAGCACACGGTAGAACAGGGTATGCTTACTTCTCCATAGCACCTGATTCCATCTCTGATGTTTTCAGAGATCTGTTTTTATTTTGCTACCAGTATGTATGTTTCGAGCTTATTTACTGTTCTATATCTTCTTATTTCATTGGAGCACTGTGGCAACGCACTTTGAAAAAAAATTTTAAAGTGCGTTAATTTTGGACACACTCAACGCACTTTGAAAATTTTTTTTCAAAGTGCGTTATGAGTGCACATAAACATTTTTTTACCATGGAGGCATTTAACGCACTTTGAAAAAAAATATGTATAAAACAAAAAATTCTAGACTTAGATTTTAGTAACAGAGAGAATCAATTTTAATAATTATATCTTTCGAAAAACTTTTTTAAATTTACTTGTACTCAATTGAAAGTTGACCCCCAAGGTAAGTCCCAATTTTTAATGCATACATATAATATGTATATCTTTGCAAAACATTTGTGTGCCTTCATGTACTTGTACCCCCACCCCACCCTTCCCGGTACTGATGCCTATGCTACACACAAATATGTATTTAAATAACTGGTATGACGTTGAAAACTTTCAATAAATTTAAGTGTACATAAAATGCGTGCAAACTGGAAAAATTGAGTACAGTAAAGCATTTAAGCGAGAAAGAATTTTCAAAGAACAATGTATGGAAAAATCAAAATCGCTCATTTTCACATCCTAAAGTGACCTCTTCACAGAAGAGTTATCAAACAGGTTCAATTATTTATCATGCCTAAGATTTGCAAGAATATTGACCAATCAATACACATTTTTTCAAAGTGCGTTAATATGGTCGATATTAACGCACTTTGAAAAGAAATTTTATTTTTTCAAAGTGCGTTGATTTGGTCCCAAATTTAACGCACCATCATGTTGTAAATTTTGAATTTACTAGGGAGAGGTAAATGCAAATGTAAATTTTGCATTTACCTCCCCCTAGTAAATTCAAAATTTACAACATGATAGCACTTTGAAAATTTTTTTCAAAGTGCGTAATTTTTCAAAGTGCGTTGTAACAGAGCACCTTAGATTCTGACACATCATATCTTTTTTCATATTTGGATGCCCTAATTAAAAAGACATTAATGAAAAACAAAATTATATCTTTAGCTTTTCTACCGTCAACTTCTCTTATTCATAAAGAAATGTACCATTATCACTTGCATATTGAGTATAGTATGATCAGTGTGTTCCAGTTTGTTCAATACATAAGAACATGTTTTACCTGAAACATATTGAGATAACGAACAGCATTCAAAATCAAAAGTCCATAAAACAAAAGAAAATAGCAGTAGAGCAAACACGGACCTCCAACACATCAGATGTGGGACCAGGTGCTGAGGAGGAGTGAGCATCCCCTGCCGAACGGTCACAACCACTCCTTGTGTTGTTTGGGAAATAACTGGAAAATCCCTCTTCAATTCAGTGTATAAATAATGGACTTACAATTAGTATGAAAAACGTCAGTCAGTATTTGAATCAATGAATATTTGTATATGCTGACAAGTTCATTGTATCGACCATAGGACTTACGAAATGATGACTTTAAACGAGACTGTTGATATTCTTGTTTCGTCAACTTGTTTGACAATAATTAATCTCGCTTAAGAAATTGTTCATACGTAGAGCATGCTCTTGCGTATCGAATCAAATGATATATATATACTCCGTTTGCAGGTGATGAAGGTATATTGCTGCATAAGTAAAGGAAGTTGACAATAGAAAAGTCATCACGTTTATCATAGACCTTGGTTGTTAGATAACCATTAACGTCTTCTTCAAGTAAAATATCCAAAAATGAAACAGACGTGTCAGACTCTTTGGCATCTTTTATCTCAAGCTCACCAGGATATATCCTATCGACATAAGAATGGAAATTACCAGTGTAAATTGATAATACGTCGTCGACATATCTAAATGACAAGTTGAAGGCCACAGCAAGTGATTTCTTCTTTTCACGCATAAGATTTTGCACAAAATCTGCCTCATATGAATACAAAAATAGGTCTGCTAATAACGGGGTGCAATTGGTATCCATGGGAATTGCAATCGATTGTTGGAAGACCTGGTCTCCAAAAACGATAGATATTGTCAATCAGAAACTAAAACATCCTTCTGATGTCCAATTCAGAGTACATGTGTGTACAATCAAAATGTTTTTAACAAAATAATTTTGCAAATGACCAAGGTAAATAAATTCAAGAGTTCCATTTTTAAAAAAGCAACTGTCAATGGTAACGAAATGCCTGGATTTCAGTTTCTCCTTCACTACTGTTAATATCTTACTGAGGAGTAAAGAAGGAGACTCGGTTGAACAAATTTTGGAACCCGCTATGTATCTTTGTTTGTAAGGATTCTTATGAAGTTTCGGAAACCAAAATATATGTGGTAGTTCAAAATTTATTTTGATATTAAAAATATTCAAAACTGACATGTGATTTTGAAGGATTTCTTCCCTAGAAAGGGAACTATGAGTATAAGTTAGATTATACCACTTGCAGAATTAAATCCAAATTCTTCTAAAATACAACTTATTTAATGAGACTTACAAAGACAACTTTGTTACCTGCTTTGTCAGCAGGGACCAGTACGTACTGATCATGTAATTAAATTCTTTTTCACATCTGGATTATTGAACACAGAAGGCTAGATAGTTTTCATATTGCCCCCTCAATCTTTAAAATACGCGATTTTTACATGGATCTGATACATTTAATCCATTCTGACGAAGTGTCAACGCCTTCTTTTTCATATCTGGCCCATCCCCTGGCGTAATATTCAACAGAATCCATAATATTTATGAAATTCTAATACCAGTTGAAAGATCGGGGTTCACTTTATTTAGGACCTTTAAAAATTAGTGATCTTGGGTCCTCATTATTAACTATATTTACGTCATCTGTAATAACATGTCCAGCAGGACTATAGTTATAGGGTGAAGAAGAATATGAACACGATGGAGGATTATGTTTCAAATACTCGATATCCAGGCCACGTAAAGTTTTTTTTTTGGTAATTAAAAACTATTGAAGTATTAAAAAATATGATTGATACAAAGATATCAACAATTTCGTTCATTCGAGTCAACATTTCACAAAATCTTTGATCGATACAAAGACCTTTTTACATTACTATCTGTCGTTGGGTCTAAGGTTGACTGACGTCCTGCATATAAATTTGAAGCCATTATTTTCATAAGAAGTACCAAGTATAGTACTTAAATCTTGGAGGACATTTTGGTTCGTTAGGGGAAATAGGCTTTCCTTTTCACCCTCAGTGCACCCATTTCTGATTTTTTTTTTAATAAACGCAAAAATAAAACATCAAACAAATAATACATTTTACAATCGAAATATTCAACGATGACAACCTGTTAGTGCAATTATATGAAAAACCAAATCTATTAGTAATGGAAAAATGAAACTAACGTGTGTATACCCATGTACATCAACTTTTGGATATAAAACTTGTTTAAGGGTATAAAACATGTCTCCCTTTTTTCTGGAAATGGTACTGCTCGAACAGTACTAGGCACTCCCTTGCTAACATGAACCGATAATTAGTAAATAAAAATATATTTTACTAGTAATACTTGCATATGGATACATTTTAGTTAGAAGATTTTCCTCAATTAGCTGGGAAATGTCCATTTTTGATCGAGATTGATCACAATTATTGGATATGTATGGATTCCTTAAAAAAAGATATGTTTGTGAAACACTGATGTCCCCGTATGGCAGCATATAGCAAAGCTAAAGTTTCTCAATTGGAAGTCAAATTCGAAGGTCAAAAGGTTAAAATTGTAGGTGTCCAAAACAGAGTCTTGTCATTAGGAATACACTGTGAAATTTCAATAAGTATTTTTTGTAAAAGTGGGTTAAATCCCCAAGGTCAATGGGTCAAATTTTGCGGAACTCTAAAAATGTCTTATCACAATGAATACACCTGAGAAATATGAAAGCCATTATAGCTCCACCCACTCAAAAGTTATAATCAAGGTTAAAGTTTTGTGGACAGACTAACGAACAGACAGACAGCTAGACAGACGGACTGGGCAAAAAATATATATCCCATAATCCTCGATTTCGGGAGCATAATGAGTATTATTGTTCACTTAACAGTGCTAGATGACAGAAAGAGTGTACATACTAATCAAGGTAAATCAAGCAATTCATGTTCCGCATAAATATTCTGTGTTCTGTCATACACAGGTTTTCCTACATTAACGACGGACTCTAGGAGTGATGACACATGTGTGTAATCATGTTTGCACATTGTTTCAAAAAGTTGTCGTCTGCTGGGTAACATGTACATGGCAACTCCCGCCATTTTCTGCACAATCCACGGATGATGTCTAGAAAGCGTGTCTTTGTATGTTTCTGATGCTATCAACGATGACCTGTCGTCATCTGAACTTTGAGCTAAGCGTTTCATAAACTCGAGAATGAATTCTAATCCTCTATGAAGACGAAGCAACGACCTTGATCCCGAAGGAAGTTTGTGTTTAACCTTTGTAATATTGTTTGTGACCTCGAACTCGACCATTGATTGGATGGTATTGTAATGTTGACCATTAGGACCATTCATGTGACTCTCCAAAACGTGTATTTTCTCTTCCAGGTCCTTTGCTACAAATCCAAACAATCTGCCACTTAATCGGAAGAATCTGAAAACAATATATTGAGAAGTTCAAGATAGTGAACATTTTACATATCGTGTATCATTTATTATTTTAAGACAAATACTTGGTGAATCCCTTTCTAGTTTGAAGGATATGCCAGGGCATCAACGATAGCTGGAAACGTGGTATAATTTGCATAACGGGCGTTGATATCCCTGGCTTACCCAACAAGCTAGAGAGTGATTCCTTGTATTTGCATTTCATCGTGAAATTAGATTTTAAATATAGATAAAAATGCTGCCTAGTAGATTTGAGGCCTCTCGTGTCAATTTCAAGGACATACGCAATGTACCTTTCCTACTGATTATTTTCAAGACATTCTTAATTTAAGAATATTGTGTCATCAGATGAAACTAGACAAAATAATCAGCATGTATTACCAGAGGTTTTTGAAAGATTTCAATTGATGAACACTCTTGGATAATTCAAAAAAAAAAATCAAAAAAATACTAAACATATATTCTAGATGTTTCTTTTATCCAAAGTTTAGAACAAGTGTGCAATACCTTAAATAAACATTTAAATACTAGTATATCACACAGTTTCCTCATGAATTGAAACTCTTCAACTTCATGAGGAAAAAACCAAAGAGGTTCAAACTACCTTGCGTATGTCCTTAATAGTCCTTACCCATTGACGTCAAACAAAAAGACAGAGGCACGAGATTTACATGCACATTAGGCCTCCTTAGCTTTTGACCTTTCGCTAAATTAACATTCCGATTGAATTATCAAGAAATCAACTCACTTCACTTTCAAAGAGTTAACACAGAGAAAACAAATTGAAATGGAAATATACAAGTATAAAAAATGTGCGAATAATTTTAATTGTCATTACATGTATCATGCTTAGCTTTATGTCTGCAATATTTTACATGATTTTCATTTACTTATCGTTGGTTGTTTTCAATTTAAAAAAGGCCGATTTCATTGGGTTTTTTTTATTATTATTATTATGAACTATTTGAACTGTCAGACAATGCATTTCAGTGACCCGTTTTAAGCGGTGGGTACAAGGTGTCCGCCATTGTGTACATTATTAGTCCTTTCCAAAATTATAAGGAAGTCATTTTATAAATAAAAACAATTTGATTCACGTTTAAAAACGAATACTTTTATTAATTAAACGCAAATCATTGTAATTTAAATGGAAAGTTCCATTAAAGGAAACTTTTTTACCTCAGAGACAAACATTAAATAAAAACATTCCTCAACGTTCAGTCACTAGAACTTCTTTGAATAGAAAATTTATATGTAGTTTCCTTTTATAATATCCATTATCAGAATAAACTGAACTTGGTCCAGTTCAATAAAAATTATACATACCTCAAGAAATATCAATTGAAAACAACTTTCAATTTGCATGTTTTCTTGACTATAATAATTACATGAAATATGTATAGTATAAAAATGTGTGATAATAGACTGAAATTAAGTGATATACCAATACATGTATCATATAATTACATTTCTCATCTTTTAAAGTAAACGAAGTAACTGATTCTAACTCATGGTCGGTCACCTGTTGAGTGACGTCAGTGTTACCTGTTCAGTTCGTGGTAGGCCTCCAGGTAATCTCTCACGATCAGCTGATCGTTGTTCTGTCGACATCGCAGGAAGCCTTGGTGGACAACTTCCAGATCAAAATCATGCCTTTCATTCTTTGGAAACTCCGCCATATTTAACGGAATCTCGTCAGCAAGGACTGCTCTGTGGTGTCCTCGGACTATGTCTGTTGGTAAACACCGGTACACGTGCGCACTCGTCTGAAAACGTGTACAAATTGAATCAGCTTTTGTAAGCGGTATTTATTTAAAGGACAACCAACCTTGAACTATGGCAGTCACCAGCAAATATCGGACGAAATCGCACGTTAAATAACAAACATACATTTTAACTTACCTTAGTTAAGGATTAAATTATATATAATCTTCTGATTCGAAAATTACTTTAGAGTTACTTATTATTAAAGAAAATTCACTTCTTGAATGTATCTTTCTATCTTTAATAGCAATATTATTGTTATACAAGGAATGGAGCTATGCAGCTTATCCCTGGATTTAAGTTAATTTTAGTTACCAAATGAATATTATAATAATAATTCATTTATACGACAAATTCTCTAGTATTCGTTCTCGGTAGTTTACAAAGCAGTGTATATCATGTTAAAGTCTCCAAAGTGTAAGTAGCTATTTATATCACAAAAAGTATTGAAGGAATCACTATCTAGTAAGTATAGTATGCCAGGGCATAAACGATAGTGGGAAACATGGCGAAGCCCGTAATGCATAAATTATCCAATTTTTGAATTGAATTGAACATATGTGTAATGTCTCCGGTTCAAATAAAATACTCAAAATACTCAAAATTTCATCGTGAAATTAGATTTTAAATATAGATAAAAATGCTGCCTAGTAGATTTGAGGCCTCTCGTGTCAATTTCAAGGACATACGCAATGTACCTTTCCTACTGATTATTTTCAAGACATTCTTAATTTAAGAATATTGTGTCATCAGATGAAACTAGACAAAATAATCAGCATGTATTACCAGATGTTTTTGAAAGATTTCAATTGATGAACACTCTTGGATAATTCAAAAAAAAAAAAATCAAAAAAATACTAAACATATATTCTAGACGTTTCTTTTATCCAAAGTTTAGAACAAGTGTGCAATACCATAAATAAACATTTAAATACTAGTATATCACACAGTTTCCTCATGAATTGAAACTCTTCAACTTCATGAGGAAAAAACCAAAGAGGTTCAAACTACCTTGCGTATGTCCTTAATAGTCCTTACCCATTGACGTCAAACAAAAAGACAGACGCACGAGATTTACATGCACATTAGGCCTCCTTAGCTTTTGACCTTTCGCTAAATTAACATTCCGATTGAATTATCAAGAAATCAACTCACTTCACTTTCAAAGAGTTAACACAGAGAAAACAAATTGAAATGGAAATATACAAGTATAAAAAATGTGCGAATAATTTTAATTGTCATTACATGTATCATGCTTAGCTTTATGTCTGCAATATTTTACATGATTTTCATTTACTTATCGTTGGTTGTTTTCAATTTAAAAAAGGCCGATTTCATTGGTTTTTTTTTATTTTTATTATTATGAACTATTTGAACTGTCAGACAATGCATTTCAGTGACCCGTTTTAAGCGGTGGGTACAAGGTTTCCGCCATTGTGTACATTATTAGTCCTTTCCAAAATTATAAGGAAGTCATTTTATAAATAAAAACAATTTGATTCACGTTTAAAAACGAATGCTTTTATTAATTAAACGCAAATCATTGTAATTTAAATGGAAAGTTCCATTAAAGGAAACTTTTTTACCTCAGAGACAAACATTAAATAAAAACATTCCTCAACGTTCAGTCACTAGAACTTCTTTGAATAGAAAATTTATATGTAGTTTCCTTTTATAATATCCATTATCAGAATAAACTGAACTTGGTCCAGTTCAATAAAAATTATACATACCTCAAGAAATATCAATTGAAAACAACTTTCAATTTGCATGACTGTTTTCTTGACTATAATAATTACATGAAATATGTATAGTACAAAAATGTGTGATAATAGACTGAAATTAAGTGATATACCAATACATGTATCATATAATTACATTTCTCATCTTTTAAAGTAAACGAAGTAACTGATTCTAACTCATGGTCGGTCACCTGTTGAGTGACGTCAGTGTTACCTGTTCAGTTCGTGGTAGGCCTCCAGGTAATCTCTCACGATCAGCTGATCGTTGTTCTGTCGACATCGCAGGAAGCCTTGGTGGACAACTTCCAGATCAAAATCATGCCTTTCATTCTTTGGAAACTCCGCCATATTTAACGGAATCTCGTCAGCAAGGACTGCTCTGTGGTGTCCTCGGACTATGTCTGTTGGTAAACACCGGTACACGTGCGCACTCGTCTGAAAACGTGTACAAATTGAATCAGCTTTTGTAAGCGGTATTTATTTAAAGGACAACCAACCTTGAACTATGGCAGTCACCAGCAAATATCGGACGAAATCGCACGTTAAATAACAAACATACATTTTAACTTACCTTAGTTAAGGATTAAATTATATATAATCTTCTGATTCGAAAATTACTTTAGAGTTACTTATTATTAAAGAAAATTCACTTCTTGAATGTATCTTTCTATCTTTAATAGCAATATTATTGTTATACAAGGAATGGAGCTATGCAGCTTATCCCGCCCCTGGATTTAAGTTAATTTTAGTTACCAAATGAATATTATAATAATAATTCATTTATACGACAAATTCTCTAGTATTCGTTCTCGGTAGTTTACAAAGCAGTGTATATCATGTTAAAGTCTCCAAAGTGTAAGTAGCTATTTATATCACAAAAAGTATTGAAGGAATCACTATCTAGTAAGTATAGTATGCCAGGGCATAAACGATAGTGGGAAACATGGCGAAGCCCGTAATGCATAAATTATCCAATTTTTGAATTGAATTGAACATATTTTATTGAACAAAGTCAAAAGGATCGGACACAAGTTCAGTATCCCATTTTTCCCACTTTCGTTGATGTCCATGGCATACTATACTAACTAGACAGTGATTCCTTATATTTCCATTTCATTGTGAAATAGAATTGTAGATTTAGACTTTAAAAGTGTAGACATAGTTTTAAACTACACGAGGACTCCTATGCCAATGTCAATAGTCCTCGCCCACTGACGTCAAACACAAAGGCAGCCGCTCGAGATTTACATGCATATTTGGCCTCCTTGGCGTCAGACACAGAGACAGACGCTCACGAGATTTGCATGCATATTAGGCATCCTTAGCTCCTGGCCTATTGACCTGCGTAATTTACATTCCGGTAAAATTACTAAGTATCAAGAAATCAACTCCACTAACTTTCAAAGAGATATCACAGAGAAAAAAAATTAGAAATGGAAATATATCCATATCATACCGCACATAATCACTTCCCAACTCAACACCCAAAATATATACATAGAATTTACTTTGTAAATGTAGGTAAAACTCCGAGGTCAACGTCAAAATCTGTAATCGGTTTCTTAGTGGACAAGAGATGCCGTTAGCAACACTGATAAAATGTTAGAAAATTGTCAAACATTAAGGTCGAGGTCACTAAGACATAAACAAAACACAGTCGGAAATATTTTTTAACAGGTACTTGTCAAAAACATGTATGAACGCCCTGTTATATGTCATTCAAAAATAATCACCTAACGTTTGAAAAATAGGTCAATCAATCATGAAGGTCAAGGTCAACGGGTCAAAAATCACTACATGCTCTCAATCAAAAGTATAAGCAAAGATGAAAGTTTTGAAAAGCAGGTCAAACATGAAGTCATGGTCACGGGGTCAAAGATCATAGTATACCGGGGGGAGTGTATTTGTAAAGGCGTTGTCACAGGAAATATATATACTGATATGAAAACATTTCTTTTTTTTTTCAATCCAAAGAAATTGACCAATATTAATTAATGTTAATTGTTTTTGTTTAATAGGTCATATTTCAAGGTCCACGGGCTTATAAATCATAGCATATTTGGAGAGGTCTTGGCACAGGTAATGTGTATGGGAAATCTGAAAGCTCTACATGCATCTTTTTTCATTCAAACGTAATGACCAAGGTTAATTAAGTCAATCTTTGTCACAGGCAGATTGACAGACAGACGAATGATATTAAATTATTTAATGCCTTCGGCTTTCGCGAAAGCTTAGGACAATAAATGCATAATTATAAGCTCATATTATTAAATTTCGCGTACAGACAGACAAGCATACAGAAACGTAAACAGACAGACAAGGCAGAAACCATATACATGTACCTCCAAACCTTCGATTACGGGGACATAACGATTAATTCATAAAACATTGAACATACTGATTGTAATTGCATTGAGCACTGCGCTTCGTTCCTTTCTCGGCACTTCACAGAGCTGTAATTTTCTGTAAATCTTGTATTTCAATTTTGATGAAATGATGATGCATTCATTGTGAAAGAATATAAAATAGTTTTGACCTTGACCTTGACCTTGACCTTAACCCACTTTCAATTTTTTTTTTACTGTTGTGTACATGTATCTAATCAACTGGGATGTATAAACTCCATATATACAGCTGATAAGGGTAAATTGCTGATTAAGTAGGCCTAAAGTTAACAACAGAAAAAACTGAAGTCAGCATGTTTATTATATTTTTTTTATTATGATGAATATCTTACCAATAACATCCTTTCTGTTAAAAATCCTATCATGAAACAGGTGTGTAAAACTCTATGGTACAATATTATGTGTTTTATTTCACGTTGTCCCTGGGATATATGGTATCAATCTTATCAATCAATCTTGTGTTTTGAAATCAGCAGTTCATATATGTTATTGCCTGACGATCAATATTTCCGAGGTTCGAAGTTAAGAGGTCACAGTTAGCCAGCAAAATTTTGTGCATGCTGATTATCTTCGGATTTTGTTACCTGCGTTTCAACAAAAAAGTTTTCAGAAAAAAAACATATAACTGATACAATATATTGATGTGTTTATTTTCTTTAGTTTTTTTTGCATGCAGCTATTTATTTCAAGCGCGTTTTTGTACTACTATTTTAGCCCATTTGTCTTAAATTCTATGTAAGGGGTGACACATTTATTTCGCGCCAAATGTCACGTGTAAGTCTTTCACTCTTTTCCTGCCTGAACGATTCTATTTGAATGGAAATGAATATATATATATATGGTTGATCTTTTTATCGGAAATTCGATCAAGCTTTGAAAAAAACATAATTTATCTGTGATATTGTGAAGAAAGTTAGAAGTTACATTATTTAAATAAAAACGAAACGAACAAAGACTTTTTAAGAGGATGAACATCTAATCAACCCCCCCCCCCTCTCCAGGGTTTTCCTCCTATATAAACAAAAAATAGACTTAGGAAATTGTCCCCTCATATATTGAATTTTCAATTGTCATATATTTGATGTGGACCCCCCTCCCCGAGAAAAAAAGCATCCTGAATTCTGCATAATGGGCATTATTTATTATTCATGCCACGTTTCCAACAATCGTTGATGCTCTGGCATACTCAACAATTAAAGTAATAGACATATTCTGCATGTCAGTCATAACCGTTACAATTCTCAATTTCCTAAGCTCTCCACTAGCAAGTGGTGGCATCTCAAATTCATGCAACAAACGAAAAACAGAACAAAACTATTTCAAAAATATTAAATATCATGTTATATTAATTAACTATTCACTACACTCATAATGTTACCCACATGCATGTACAATGGTACATGTGCTGTACAATCCATTTTTAATTTGAGATACAAACAATACATACGTTTAATATAAAATTTGTTCCTTTCCACTTAAAATGAATGCATGATGTTTTGTGCAGCGTCTTCATGATTATTCTAGTGAAATAATTTAACACCCCCCCCCCTTCACAAAATGTAAACGTTTATATAACTTTAATATCATGCTATAGGTTCTGCAGATATTGATGGCATTAGTCAAGCAAGCTTTTCGAAAAGCTGTTACTTGTGAAGATAAGATTCACTTCAGTCATATTTTTTACACTGGTATGATTTTCTCGTCAAGAATAGAGAACATTATATCTCAATAGAGATGTTTCTGAATATGAATCGAATCTGAATCTGAAAATGAATCTGAATCGGTGAGATCCTGATCCCGATTCGAAAACTGATAAAACATTATAAAAAGAATATTTCCCAATTCCGCTTTTTAAATTGTTACTGTACATGTACCAATAAGGGAAATACCTGTTCGAAAATGTCATTGTTGTATTTTTCATTGACCATCGTCATGAAATAGAAAAATCTGACAGTTTTAACTTTTTACTTATATTTACATGCTCTTGATTCCGCAAATCCACGTGCTACAGTCCCTGTTTCTTGTCTCTATCTGCCCCGGCCTGCACGTGATTTTTTTTTAACATGCTGCACCTTTTGATGAACCAGTACATTTATGTAGAAATAAAATTCTATTCGTAATTTAATCTCTGAAAATTAAAGACATTTTCGAAGAGAATTAAAACCCCACAACATGCCAATGGGAGTTTATTGATATGCCTTTCTCCCTTCGTCGGCAAAATCCCTGGTACCACAATTCTTTGAATTTGCTGGTACCATTTGTTGTGTCATTGTTGCTTTTATAGTACATGTAAATCCATAGATATGAGGCGCCGTTTTGGTAGTCTTGATTCCGCAAATCCACGTGCTACAGTCCCTGTTTCTTGTCTCTATCTGCCCCGGCCTGCACGTGATTTTTTTTTAACATGCTGCACCTTTTGATGAACCAGTACATTTATGTAGAAATAAAGTACTATTCGTAATTTAATCTCTGAAAATTAAAGACATTTTCGAAGAGAATTAAAACCCCACAACATGCCAATTGGAGTTTATTGATATGCCTTTCTCCCTTCGTCGGCAAAATCCCTGGTACCACAATTCTTTGAATTTGCTGGTACCATTTGTTATGTCATTGTTGGGCAAATTATACCACGTTTCCAGCTATCGTTGATGCCCTGGCATATCCTTCAAACTAGAAAGGGATTCACCAAGTATTTGTTTTAAAATAATAAATGATACACGATATGTAAAATGTTCACTATCTTGAACTTCTCAATATATTGTTTTCAGATTCTTCCGATTAAGTGGCAGATTGTTTGGATTTGTAGCAAAGGACCTGGAAGAGAAAATACACGTTTTGGAGAGTCACATGAATGGTCCTAATGGTCAACATTACAATACCATCCAATCAATGGTCGAGTTCGAGGTCACAAACAATATTACAAAGGTTAAACACAAACTTCCTTCGGGATCAAGGTCGTTGCTTCGTCTTCATAGAGGATTAGAATTCATTCTCGAGTTTATGAAACGCTTAGCTCAAAGTTCAGATGACGACAGGTCATCGTTGATAGCATCAGAAACATACAAAGACACGCTTTCTAGACATCATCCGTGGATTGTGCAGAAAATGGCGGGAGTTGCCATGTACATGTTACCCAGCAGACGACAACTTTTTGAAACAATGTGCAAACATGATTACACACATGTGTCATCACTCCTAGAGTCCGTCGTTAATGTAGGAAAACCTGTGTATGACAGAACACAGAATATTTATGCGGAACATGAATTGCTTGATTTACCTTGATTAGTATGTACACTCTTTCTGTCATCTAGCACTGTTAAGTGAACAATAATACTCATTATGCTCCCGAAATCGAGGATTATGGGATATATATTTTTTGCCCAGTCCGTCTGTCTAGCTGTCTGTCTGTTCGTTAGTCTGTCCACAAAACTTTAACCTTGATTATAACTTTTGAGTGGGTGGAGCTATAATGGCTTTCATATTTCTCAGGTGTATTCATTGTGATAAGACATTTTTAGAGTTCCGCAAAATTTGACCCATTGACCTTGGGGATTTAACCCACTTTTACAAAAAATACTTATTGAAATTTCACAGTGTATTCCTAATGACAAGACTCTGTTTTGGACACCTACAATTTTAACCTTTTGACCTTCGAATTTGACTTCCAATTGAGAAACTTTAGCTTTGCTATATGCTGCCATACGGGGACATCAGTGTTTCACAAACATATCTTTTTTTAAGGAATCCATACATATCCAATAATTGTGATCAATCTCGATCAAAAATGGACATTTCCCAGCTAATTGAGGAAAATCTTCTAACTAAAATGTATCCATATGCAAGTATTACTAGTAAAATATATTTTTATTTACTAATTATCGGTTCATGTTAGCAAGGGAGTGCCTAGTACTGTTCGAGCAGTACCATTTCCAGAAAAAAGGGAGACATGTTTTATACCCTTAAACAAGTTTTATATCCAAAAGTTGATGTACATGGGTATACACACGTTAGTTTCATTTTTCCATTACTAATAGATTTGGTTTTTCATATAATTGCACTAACAGGTTGTCATCGTTGAATATTTCGATTGTAAAATGTATTATTTGTTTGATGTTTTATTTTTGCGTTTATTAAAAAAAAATCAGAAATGGGTGCACTGAGGGTGAAAAGGAAAGCCTATTTCCCCTAACGAACCAAAATGTCCTCCAAGATTTAAGTACTATACTTGGTACTTCTTATGAAAATAATGGCTTCAAATTTATATGCAGGACGTCAGTCAACCTTAGACCCAACGACAGATAGTAATGTAAAAAGGTCTTTGTATCGATCAAAGATTTTGTGAAATGTTGACTCGAATGAACGAAATTGTTGATATCTTTGGCCAATTCGAATAGGTGATATCACCTATTCGAATAAGTGATATCACCTATTCGAATAGGTGATATCACTTTTTGGCAGTAAATACCAAAACGGCGCCCCATACATAGATGCTAAAGACTATGGAATAGTACATATACTTTAACAATACGTAGGGCTCAAGGTGTGACTGGTCAACAAAGAATGCTAACTCCTTCTAGGCACCTGATCTCTGGTGTTTCCAGAGGTTCTGTTTTTGCCCTGCTCATGGTTCAATTTCACTGGATTTATGAGTTTATCACTGTTTGTACATGATTATATAAAATTTAATAGAAACAATATGATAAAAAATAATTTGAAACAAATTATCACCTGGATGACATTGAAATGTTTTCTGTTGCACAACTCTCTCTCTCTCTCTTTCTCTCTCTCTGTTTTACTGATGGATTTCACTTTCCCATGATAAAGTTGGTATTTTGCTATTACAGTTCCCATGATATAGCTTGATTTTCTCAGAGCAAGTGTAATATTGATCAAAAACTTGGGAATAACCATTGTCCCTCCACCACACACAAAGCTGGCGATTCCACTCACATGGCAAAATGTAAAACAGTGTCTCGTCTTCCAGAGATACCAGAGTGTAAAAGTCCTGATCCCCAAGGTGTCCCTTAAATAGATATTTCTGTGTTAACCTTTCCAATGTTTTGGGTGAGTCTATCAGTGAGTTATATGCATTAGACTGTCTCATTTTCTCTAAATTTAATAATAGTACACCACTGTTGAATCCTGTTAATCCATTTGGAGGAGGTGCCCCTACCCTAGTGGATGGGTTCTTCCCTCGGTACTGATGAAATAAATGTCTGTAAACTGGTTGGTTTTCTCTGGCTATACCTATGATATTTCCATCTGAAAAATCACTGAATAATCCAAACAGATCTTTTATGTCCTCATCAAATTTCAGGTCTACATCAAGCATTATAACTTTGTCAAGGGGAATAACTCTGTGCAGCACAATTGAAAGGAAAAACAGTGGGTCTCCATAATATCCCTTAGAACTGGGACTGAAGAAGGTCTGCATCTGAGTTATCTGTTCTTCAACCTTTCGAGTTACATCAAAAACATCATGAAACTTAATCTGTAAAAAGTAAGAGAAAAAAAATCAAAGTATGAAATCAAAATCAAAGGATTTTTTCACTAAATCTAAATCTTCCTCTGAGTTCCAGTCTTAAAAAGATCCCGGGGTCAGGATACACTTGAGCTCATGCTTCTTATAGTTCTATCCTGGCAATATATCTTGATTGCCTAAATGAAATCTTTATTCAGCACAATAGTTTATAATACTTGCATTGCAAATACTGTATATTAGTGTACATCAGATAATTCTAGAAACAAAACTTTCATGCCAAAGAGTTCCAGCAATAGTCTACTTCAAAATCATGCAATCTTACGGTTTAGCCTGTGTCTCGTACAGTTTGAATTTTTAAGAGTCAGATCAAAGTTTAACAAGATAATCCAGGAGGTATTAATCTGCCCTCGACCAAACAGTCGCATTGTAAATATTTTAATAGTGACATAGTTAGAAAAAGTATTCTATGAATGGACCTGCCTTTATGGCTAAATCATTAAAAATTAAATTGGATTTAACCATAACAGGAGTGGAGAAAATGTAGCAGAACAGTCTGGAATTCGAACATAGGCTCCCTAAATCTCCACTGAGGTGCTCTACAAACAGCTATCTGACCACAAGCATTTATACCAGTCTGTCTGGCATATTCATGCCTCCTTATGGGTTTTTAGACCCCAAAGACACCAACCCAAGCCCTTAGTAGGTCTTTCATCTGTCTCTTCCAGGGTATGCCACCAAGTTAGGTGTTCTACTAAATGGGCTACATCCAACATGTACAGTATGTGCATGGCCACCGACGATTGAACCTGTCCGACTCACCATAAAACAATTGTTATCAAAGTTGGCAAATTCTATACAGAAGAAAAAACAAAAGTTCTATAAATTATGCTTAGAACAGTTTTTTTTTCTGTTTTCGCTATTAAATTACCTTTGTTTCCTTTGGCGCATAACGTCTGATGGTGGAGTTTGCCCCTGTTTTTCCATCAGCATCACAAATAATGTGAAAATAAAGTGAAATTGAAGATTTCCTGTATATTGATTGTATCAAGGTTTCAAATTTCCTTTGTAAATTAGGATTGGCCTTTGAATTTTTCAATATTATCACGATGTTATTGTTTTTAGACAGAGTTATCTCCCTTAAAGTGGAGCGATTTATGACATCTTTCACTTTAGCAATCTTTTCAAGCGTGACAGTTCCTCTTGAGAGTAGATTATGATTACCTATCATGTTTTCTTTGTTTGTAAAATCTTTTAGCTTTATTAGAATCATCAAGATGGCAAATAATCCACAAAAACCACAAATTGTTTTCTTTGAGAAAAGGCGGAAGTATCTGATGATCGCCATGACAGTTCTCACGAGAAGTTGATTTTGACCAATCAATGCTTGTTATTTATTCTATACTTAGTATGGCGGCTTAGATCCTGAAAATTGCTGTGTATATTAATATTTTAGCCTGGTATGTTCTTTTCTCACTTGCATTATTTGTTTGCTTATGTTATTTGAGTTAATGTATATTTATTTTATACCTGTTCTAGTTTTAAGTTTACTGATATCAGGGTTTACAGCAGAATGATCCTGTTTCTATGCGCGCTAAAAGACTTGTCTGAACAGGATTCATTGTGATCTTGTGAAGGATATAGAAATACATTATGATTATTGGTTGTACATTATGCCTATGAATTAATGTCTGATTGTCTGACGGCGAAACCAGTAGGGCGAGTGCAGATCCCTTTGTCAACTATGTATGATTAATTTGAGAATTTAAGCAATTCAAACTTTGACCATGTGTTAAAAAAAATCTCAGTAATCTGCGTTTAATCATGCTCAGTCAAAGCGCAATAAAAGATAAAAAAAATTTTGAGCAGAGTAAACAAAAACCTAGTTGAAACTGTCAGCATGATTCGTTTAGACCTAAACTTTTGTGCTGACATCTCTTCCAAATCTCAGACTAGTGCACAGGTACATATATCCTGTCCATTTGCCCTATTTGCCTTTCACAAGTCCAATTGTGAAGAGCCTGTTTGCCATAATTTGGACTGTATTCAGGGTTCTCGATTCTCTAAAATTGGGGCCGTTTAACGGCCCCGTTCCCAATGCAAAAAAGGTACCTTTTTTCCCAAAAGAAAGGTGTAAATTTCCCAATTTTCATAGCAAAATATTAATTAAAAAATAAAAGTCCATGAAACTTAATCGCAAAGAAAAACCAAGCAAAACACACTTGAAAGTGAAAGTGAAACTGTACCACTATTTTATTAGTTCGCACCAAATGCATTTGTAAACTGGTTCAGGGAACCAGGTTATTGTTTTTACCGAAATGTGTACTATGAGTTCAGAGTATCTTGTCATGTAGTTTCGACAAAAAAACATCATTTTGGTTTCAAAAAAAGACTTCACTTAAATATTAGTAAGCTGCACGTAGAAACATACCCATGCACGCTTCGGCATGATCAGTCTTGCACTGTATTGGTAAGAAACTTTGTCCATGTGATCGAGGAAATTGTGACAAGTGACTGTCACTCAGAAAGACAGATAACCGCAATATCAACACTCAAAGATAGTAATGACAAAGCTAATTTATTTCATAAATAGCCTACGTACCTATGTTTGATCTGTATTCAAAACCAGAGTTAAATAGATTACAAAATGCTAGAAAAGCAAAATTTGAGGATTTTTAAAAAATGAATTTTGGTTATCCAACTTTTCCCAAAATGATGGTTATTTTCCCAATTTGAACGGCCCCGGCCCCAGTACCAAAAAGTGGTGTGAGAGCCCTGGTATTCCAGATGTTATGTGTTTATATCCCAATCCCTTGTCGTGAATATATATCAAAATTATTGTTAGCTGCAGAACTGTGACGTGAAGGTTTTACATATATATATTAGTTGTTAACCATAATGCTACAGGTGTCAGACTCATAATGCAAAAAATTTGCAATTACCGGTGCAAGATTTATTGCACACTGATGGTGAGAACTAGCTTCTCCACTTTCCAGTATTGATCAATCAACTACCTTTCACTCCCTGTGGAGAGGACTTGGAGTTCAAGAATTTTTTCACATGGACCTGTAAAAATTTCTTTGAACAATGTATAGATTTCAACCAGAATTTTATGAATTCATTCATACACATCTTACGAGTTCCAAATTGCTTGTTGTGCTCACTATTGAGATTTCATGAAAAATGTTATGATATTGTAAAGATTGTAATATTCAATTTTTTCTTTCAAGTAATTCTTTTTTTTATCTTTGTTAAGGCGCAAGAAATGGACATTGATGAAAAGTTACGAGAGCAGAGCAAGGTGCTCTTACAGAAATTGAAAGCAAAGCAAGGCAGACTGCAGTGTATGCTGAATGCTAGTCAGAATAATGAATCAAAAGTGAAAGATAACACACAGAAATATCGCACAGATTCCAATACATCACAACCGAGAAGTAATGGTACAAAACTACATGATGGAGAAACAATCACCCAATCTTCGAAGGAAAATGGGAGGTCAAGAATTAGAGTATCAAAACCAAAGCAAATTCAGATAGAAAACAAAGAAAACTTTGATAAAACTACTCAGTTGAAGCAAGGACTCCAATCCAAAGAAATGATGCAAGAAGCTAATAACACGGGAAAAATGTGTAAGCCTGGTGTTTCTTGTAGAAGAGCAGAGAATGAAGAAAAGTATGTGAAACAACCTTTGTCAACCAGAGGAGAATGTGAGAGAAAAGAGAGAGATGCTTCCATATCAGAAAGAAGAAAGCTCATTGATCGCAATGTTCAGGTTGAAGGGGAAGACAGGAGCTTTATGCAAACAAATGGTGGACTAAATTTCAGTTATTCAAGATTTGATGAAAGTGAGCTTGATTTCGCAAAATCCTGTTTGGATGACTCTACTGGTGAGGAGGAAACTGAACCATACTACGATAGGCTACAGGAGGCCGGGAATGACAAAAGGGCAGCCAGGCTGATCCAGGAGTCTGCCAAACCAAAGTCTATACTCCAGACTACAGGCCCTAAATCACTGAAAAAGGTAAGGACTATTACACCCAAACCAAAGTCCATACCACAGACTACAGGCCCTAAATCACTGAAGAAGTAAGGACTATCACATCCAAACCAAACTAGAAGCTAAGCTGCTTGAATATAAACTTATAAAGTAAACTAAATCATTCTATGATGATGTTAATTTTTTCCAGTCTTTGAGCCGAGTGAGTTTCCTGACCTCCCAGGACAGTCTGGGGAGTGACATTGACCCCCAGGGGACGAGGCACCTGTTGGGATACGACTGGATCGCTGCCCTACTGGACAATGATCGGGGCACTACAAGCCTGCCAGAGGGCTACTTTGATGAACTGAGGGAATTCAGACGGCTCAACAGAGATGAATGTGTGAATAAGTTTTACATGGAGTAAGGACATCTTTTTTTTCAGCAAATTTCTGCTTGATTAACATAATTCGATATGGTCAGCTAATGTTTTTAAGATAAATTCTTGATGACTTAGAACCATTACTTGACACAATATTTGATTTACAGTCATAACTCCAAAAATAATGTACAATTTCTATAATTTTATGTCTTAACCTAACATGTGATACAAACTATGTTTTATATAGCTTTAATATCCCAATTTTACAAGGTGATCTTTCTTCATAAAAGTTAAATATTCTGAATTCTGAAAGTACAGTGTAATTTCATAGTTGCACATTGTAATTTCATAGTGGCACAAAGTCTGAATCACAGGGTTTGATGTTAGTCTCAGACTAATACATTTTCATTCGGACTTATAAAAATTGTAGATAATTAGTCTGAACGGACTAATAAAGTTTTCTTGGGAGAAAAAAGAATTTACCGATGTTCAAATTTTCGACAACTTTAACTGGAAAACCCCATATTTATTTTTAAGTTTCTAGCTTCTTGGCGAGAAGTTAGGTAATTCTGAGTCTTAATTTTAGAACTCATTGGTATGAAATTAAACATTTTAGTGATCATGATTTAGTATGACACATGAATTAAAGAAAGATGTCGGATGTTAGATGATGTAATCATGAGAATGAGATCGGGAATACGATCGTAGTTCCTGATTGTGCGATTTCAACGAATTCTTGGTATAAATATTTCATGTAAATGCTTTGTTTATTTCAAAAAAGTATAAAAAGTACATTGCAACATTAATTCTATTTATTTATTTTTATTTTTGACCGACTAATAAAATTGCCCGCGGACTAGTAAAAGTAAAGAAGCACTAGTCCGGTCGGACCAAAGCCTAAAAATGTTAGTGTCGAACCCTGAATCATATGTTGCACAATTAAAGAAGAGACAATTTCATGTGAATTTCAGAGGCCCTGAGTCACTGTTTTATGAGTCTTCTGACCCAGAACCTGTGAAGGAAATACTTCAGGACACCAGTAAGTCAATTTATGTTACTTGATACTGACATGTTTTACCTGTAGATGTAATTGATTGTTTACTATGATTTTTTACCTGCACATATCTATTTTGTTAGTAATTCTTAATTGAAAATCTAACTATAGATAGGATAAAAAGTAGAAAAAGTAAAATGAAAGGTAAGTTGTGCTGATGAATAAATTATTTTGAGTTTCATTATTTACTTAGCTGTTTTGTTACAGAATTTTTTCTTCTTTTGAATTTCTATTTTTTTCTGTATTGTGTATGCTCTACCTGCTATGTGAAAGTTTTTGACATAATAAATATATTCATAAACATGATAGGGTGTTTAAAAAAAAAGGTTAATTGAAGGCTGCACTTGAAAAGTAATAACTGATAGAGAAATAACATCAAAGTTGTCTTTTAGAATACTTTTAAGATTTATACTGTACATGATTTTAATTCTTTTTGACCATGTCCTTCCTTCTTGTCGCATATCTGCGGTGATTTTCTTTGATCTTTATTCGAAAGTACAAGTTTAAAATACATTTTATATTTCAGAGGTAAAACCATACATCGTGAACAACCGGCTATTCACAGAACCACTGAAGAATAATCTGCTTCCTGGAGAGGAATCTCCTAATACCAGAAAAACAACAAAAAAACCTACCCAGGAGGACCCAAGATTTGTCAGGTATTGAAGAAAGTCATGATGAATGAAATGCTAAAGGTAAAAGGTTAAGTTGTGGATTTAATACAGATGCAGCATTGCTTGAAAAGGCTTTACCCCCCCGAAAAAAAAGGAACCTAATTATTATTTAGTTCATGTGTTTTTACATTTTATGTGGAGTTATAAGCATACAATTATTTTCTTTTGTTCTATAAATTATAGAGTCAGTATACCCAGATCAACACTTTTATCACCACATCGTGTAAAACCACATCGAAGAAAGAGTTTGGAAGACACAGATTCCTTCTCGCTGTCTCAAGTAAGAACACCAATTCCTGTCAATATATAATTGAAAAAACTGATTTATTTGTCTTGGGCTCCTCAATATTTCAGTAAGGCTGTCCGATAAATTTCTGATTATCATGTAAGGATACTTTTTACCATCTTGCATAAAGAAACTATTCCTTTAATTTTTGTTTAAGGCACCTCTGTTTCAAGAGAAGTAATGTTAATCTGTTAAGGACACTTACCAATGTCAGTCTTGAGAAACATGAGCTTCTCTGTCTGAGATTAAGAGGTTAACTCTTCACTTTCTCAGATTCAAACATTTGATATTATCCTCTCTTGTCAATATTGAGACCTCTGATTCTCAGGGTGGGACATTACTAGTCATTGATAGGCACAAAATTTTAGGATTTTCTGAAAAAAAAGCTGATTAGGTCAGATCTTTTGAATCCACTGTCCTGTACTGTTTGTTCAAAGATTCTCTACTCAGACATGAACCTGATTAGAATGCAGCAACCGATCTCTATAAATTTTGAGTTTTGAAAGATGAAGTTAAACAGGAAAGGAGAAAATGAGATTGACCATACAGGAATCAAACCCAGGTCCACTGAATCACTAGTCAGGTGCCCCATCATCTTAGCTATCTTGCCACAAAAATATAAAGGGAAAGGAGAAAAAGTGGCTGAGCAGACCAGGATTCAAACCAGGTCCCCCTAAATCAATAGTTAGCTGCTCTAGCAACTCTACCAAATGAGCTATTTAGCCATTGTCAGTTTAGTCTGCCTGACGCCACTGACATACCTATATACTAAAATAGGATGGACCATGACCTATTTTATTCTGCTGTTTAAAAATTAGGCACACAATTTATAAATATATTTTATAGAGCATTTATTTGACATTTACTTTCCTTCAGTTTTTGATAATATGAATAGAATTTAATATATATCTTATTACCTATATTTTTCAGCATTGTATGAAAGGATACGAGAATTCTGTTCCCTCCATGGTCCCGACAGCATCCAATATTGGCCTTCGTGATGCCACACTGGGCATCAAGTCCAAAATGCAAACGGTATGTACATGTTTATCACTTTAATGAAAATACAAGCAATATTAGTGTACATCTTTGAGTGCATTGTTTAAGGAATGAAGCGGTTTATAAAAAAGCGTAAACTGTCCCAAGTTTTGTTATATCGGATAACATAAGTTGAAATTAGCTTCATTCCTTATAATTTAATTCTAGTGTAGACAATGAGTCAATATTTCCTCCGGAAAAAGACTTCAAATTGAGCATTATTTTAAAAGTAACGTCAAGCGGAGTAATACATTTTTGACGTTACTCATTGTGACGTAGGCAAGTTATGTTATCCAAAATATTATATGTTCCTCTGAATGATTCAGCCAATGAAATTGCTTGATACAAGTGAAATTAAATTATTTGTCATTAGAAGAGATTACAGTAAAACTGGTCAAGAAAGTCCTGACATGTATTTCTAAATCTGGTCTAACATAATGCTAATTTTCAGTCCCTTTTTGTAAATTTAGTATTTACTTACTGAAAAATTAGAGTATGTTTTGAGAGAGAGAAATTTATTTCTGTGTAATCAATATTAAATATTCTTTGAGATTTGTCCAGATAAGTTATTTATTGACTAATTTTTCAGAATGCATGCGTGAAGGTAATAGATTATTCAACTTAAGCATTTATTTTTATAAAAAGAAATCTGCGTGCCACCTCCAAACCAAGCCATTAATTATCTAATATGTAATAATCAACAATTAATTTTTCTTATACAGTGTATGAAGCTAATTGTTAATTCTAGACAGTGACAAAACAATTATTCTTCACAATGTATTCAAATGCATGCACAAAATATAATATTTTTATGCAATAATGCAGTACCAACAGTCATGCAATGATACCTGTATTCTACATGAGAAGGAATCTATAGTGTGCTTGATTGATACCCTCAATGTGTTTACTAATCTACAAAAAGCATTTAAATATGTTCTCTTATTTATAAATAATGTCTGTAAAACCATTCAGTGGGTGTAAAACGATGTGCACTTTAATACCTTCACAACTTTAAATACATTCTTATAATTATGTTTTTTCCCCTTTCTCAGACTCTCACAGATGCTGAAAGAATGGCAGCAAGTTTTCCTTATGCTTGGGATACATCAGCAGCCGACCAACTGAAGCCCGTGAAGTCCAGTCTATACTCCTCTTATCAGGATATGACCCTCCCCTACAGCATGCGCTCTAACGTCCCCGGGGTAGGGGAAGAGTCCCTGAGGCTGAAGAAGGCCACAGAGGATCTACTGAACTCCACCTACTCCTTAATGTACGAGATGCAGAATATCAAAAAGAACAGGGAAATCGGAGTGTAAACAAACTAGACTGACCCTATGAAATGTGATTATTTATGTTTTTATTTTATGTACTGAAGTTGTTTTATAGTATTAAATTATTTAATTTTTCTAATGATGAGGATTATCTTGTTTAGTGTTTTCATGCCTATATTGGTAGACACTTGTTTTAGTGGGGATGGAGGCTTTTGTTCAAGATAGTTACCACTAAAGATGTTTGGAAGCATTGATTGATATGACAAGGTGTAACAGCATTTAGATGCATTGTAATATAAAGGGTGTCAATACAATGCATCAATACATGTTGGTACAATGAATAATTGATTTTCTCCAATACTTTTAGAAGGCATACAAAACGCCACAGTTTGGTTTAAATTTCTGAAAACTTGCATAAATAAAAATAGAACCAGAAGTCTCTGTCGAGACTGAAGCTCTACTGGTTTGAACTTATAGCAAAAGAAGAGAAAAGTACTTCAGCAGCTGGGATTTGAAACTTTACAACAGCAATAAATAGAATAATGATCTTTGATAAAGTCCCTTTATGTTCTTAGTGTATTCTACTTGTGTGCCAAGTTATACTGAAATCAGACCAAAACTGTAGGAGGAGTAGCATTTTGAAAGAATTTCACAGACATTTCTATTTGTAGTAACCACGGCAACACCGTTCATCAAAATTAAAATTCGATACACAGAATTATGTATCTTAGTGTAGTCTACTCGTGTGCCGAGTTATATTGAAATCAGACCAAAACTGTAGTAGGAGTAGCATTTTGAAACAATTTTACAGATATTTCTATTTTTAGTAACCACGGCAACACCGTTCATCGAAATCAAAAACCGATAAACAGATTTATGTATCTTAGTGTAGTCTACTTGTGTGCCAAGTTATATTGAAATTAGACCAAAACTGTAGGAGGAGTAGCATTTTAAAAAATTGTTTACAGACAGACGGACGGACGCCGGACGCATTACTATCGCATAAGCTCTTTTGGTCTCTGACCAGTAGAGCTAAAAACTTATTACCCACTTATAGATTTATATTTAATGAAATCATTTTGCGACCTCATTCAGGGTAGGCAACTGCAAGTTGACAAATAAAGATATAGGTCTACCCTCTATACTAATGAATTATAATTATTGGGGTGAGGAGAAGATCAACATGTTTTCGACTTATCCTTCTACATGTACCATTTGCAAACTTAGATCGGGAGCATCAAATGTGAAGGAAATACTAATATGTGTGTTTTTTTTCATTTAAAAAGAATTAGATAGACAAGAAAACAGATTTAGACAGAACAAAATATTTTTAATGTCATACATGGACAACAATGTATATGGAAAAATTAAATATTAATCAGAGATAACCACAATATAGCTGCAGATCTTTAGTGTTATGGTTTTATTTATTTGTCTTTTACCATAATGCTACAGATCTGGTAATGCAAAAAAGGTGCAATTTACGGCGCAATATTTTTTGCGCACTTTTGGGGAGAATTTCTCCACTTTCTAGCAATGGTCAATCAGCAAACTCCCTGATTCTAGACACATTCTGTAGCCAATGTATATATTTTATCCACCTCCAAACCATTTAAAGTTGTCTCTACAGGCAATAAACTGGCTTGAAGTGAATTTTCAGCAATCTAACAAATGATTTTAATCAAGCGAGTTTATCACTTGTAGAGACTACTATATAAAGGGTTGGGAGATGGATAAAATATACAGAGTACATGTAGTTTAAAAATAATGTGACTAGAAATAGGGAGTGGAATGCAGTTAATTGACCGATGCTGAAAAGTGAAGAAATCCTCCCCAAAAGTGTGCAAAAAATATTGCGCAGTAAATTGTACCTTTTTGCGTTAACGGATCTGTAGCGTTATGGTAAAAGACAAATACGTGTTCTATATAGAACCATAACGCTACAGATCTGCAGCTAACCACAATTCTAAGTTGAATCTCTATCAGGGCTGTGTAACGTATTCGTATGAGCAAATTATTTGGTATACAATTTTTTAAAGCGATAAGAGTTTTTAACAAGTCAATAATCATTTAATGTATAAATTTGATAAAAATTGAGTGTTTTATAACCCCTTTGTATGTTCTTGTCCGACTTATTACAAAATACGACTCAAATCGACGCGTATTGATATACATGAATATATCATATTCTTGTACATATGGGAAGGCTTATAATTATGTGAAAATATTGGGAATATTATTTTAATAGCAAAGTACACGTTTTGCTCTGGTACACCCGAAATAATTGTCAGATCAAAAAGTAAAATAAGAGGTCACAATGGCACTATGTAACAAAAAGTCTGTGAAAGTCTCATGAAATTTCATTTAGTCGTACAAGAGGAGTAAATTGCGGATAAGAGATGGGTACCCCTCCATGTTATAGAAAGAATGGCATTGGCCATGTTTTGCCATGGTAAACCCAAAGTATGAGTCAAATCAAAATGTTAATTAGGAGGTCACAATGGCTCTATGTAACGGAGATTCTGTACAATTCTCATTAAATTTCATTTGAGTGGTAGTAGAGGATTTGCAGATAAGAGACAGGTACCCCAAAGCGTAACATATGGACGGAGATTCAAAAAGGTGGACATCCCGATTACTACTGGTATCAAGTATTTATGCTTTTCAAGCGGAGGGTATAATAAAGACAATACGAAACTTAAAATCCCCAACTCCTGTCATTTTGTACAATTATTTATAACAAACAAGATGTGTTTGTAAAACATTAATGCCTCCGTATGGCAACATAGCGAAGATTGAACTTTTCCTAATTGCAAATTAAATATGTTGGTACCCAAAGTAAGGTCTCACAAGAAATACAACTGTGAAATATGAAAGCCCTAGCGCCACCTGTTCAAAAGTTATGGCCAAAGATAAGATTTTGAAAGGTAGGTCAAACTCCAGGGTCAAGGTCAAAGTTGTTGGTTTCTAAAGAAAGATATTGTCACGAGGATTACATATATGAAGTATGAAAGCCCTAGCCCTAACCGTTCAAAAGTTATGGCCAAGGTTAAAGTTTTTAAAAAGTAGGTCAAACGCCAGGGTCAAAGCTCTTGGTATCCAATGAAAGGTCTTGTCACATGGATTAAATATATGAAATATGAAACCCCAAGCCCCAAATAATCAAAAGTTATGGTCAGGTTTATTTTTAAAAAGTAGGTCAAGCTCCAAGGTCAAGAACAAAAGGTTATTCAAAAGTTATGGCCAAAAAGTTTAGAAGGTTTTGTAAAAGTATATCAAACTCAAAAGTCAAGGTCAAATTTGGTGGTACCCAAAGAAAGGTCCTGTCACAAGAAATGCACATGTGAAATATGAACGTCAAAGCTCTATCAAATCAAAAGCCATGGGCAAGGATAAAGCTTTTGCGGACAGACAGATAGACAGACGGACGGACACGACAAAAACTATATACTAGTACCCCCGAATCTTCGATTACAGGGGGCATAAAACCCTCCTCTTTACTACAATGGTAGTAGCTACTATGCACTCTCCGCCTTTGAAGTGATCAATATAAAACGCAAATATGAAATCTCGTCTGCAACAGATGAATCATCCGGAAAAACCAAGAATATTTTAGAATTATCATGCAACGGTGTAAATCGATTTGGATAGCCACATCTGTTTAGAAATAAAGATTTTCAACCAATTTATACCAAATGGGTCTCAAAATATCGGGAAAAATTATTAGCTGTGAACAATTTCGAGATATTCGTTTCTAGGAGGATGGGGCCAAAGAAAATGAACGAAAAAGAAAGAAGAATAGTTCAACGTCTTCATTACAAATTAATTACGAACATACTGACAGAGGTAATTGCGCCACTGTTATACTCAAAAGAAGTTATAAGTGGTAATTTCTTGAGTGATATCCTCCATAAAAGTAACACCAACGCCGAGAAAATGTCAGCTCTTTTGTTTGAGGTGTGTGATCGTTGTTCAATGCCGGACTTTCTTGACTGCTTGGACGAAGCAAGATATGACTTTTGGGGGGCAGAAATAATGCTATTGTTAGATAAACCTGATTGCTCTCTTCAGATTCGAAATTACACTAGACAGTCAACCTCTCAGAATTCCTCTTTTGTGGATAACTTTGCAGAAAAAGTAAAGTTTAAAATTCTTAATTCAGAGGCACGGAACTTCAAGTGTGATTTTAAACACTGGGCCATGCTGCTGCTGTATAACCAGCGCCACGACAGACTTTCTATATCCGAGTCCCGTCAGCAAGCCGATTGTTGTTTCATACTGCTCGACTCTTTGGCTGTCATTGAGAGAACTCACTGCTCAGACAAAGATAATCTCTGGAAATCACCGGTATTTCCCCAAATGGAATATCTGATATCTAAAACTTCAAACCCTATCTCAAGTAGAATACGGCATCATGCTCGATACGGTGTCGCTCTTTTTCTGGGAGGTAAAGACGAAGAGGGAGAAGAATATATAGAGGCAGCTCTGAAGGATGCCAAAGCATTCCTTAATTCAGGTCGTGATATCGGAAACTGCATGTTTGCACTGGTTAATTTTAAATTAAATCAATTCAGGAAAAGGAATGCCAGAGATGGTAAACAAGAAATTCTTAATCTTATAGAAGCTGGAATTGGGTATTTTCAGAACGAGGATGAGGACATGCGAAATAATTGGCGTGGAGTGTATCTTGACAAGAAAATCTCCTGCCATTTAGCTCTTGATCCTTCAGGACGAGCTATTACTAATGCTCCAATCTCAAACGAAGATCTAAAGGTTGCAAAGAAATGTCTCAGTGAAATGGCCAATCTGAGTAGGAAAGATAAACGAAGAAAAATTCATTTTTATCGAGAACAAGCATGTTTGTACAAAAGAGAATCAGAATTTTGGATTGCTAAAGGCTATCTACATCAGGCATTGGAATTATGTAAGGAGGGAGGATATGAATCCGAATTACAAATTTTAGAACAAGAGCTAGGAGAACACATCTCTAATTTGACAGACAATGACACTGCTACTCCATGCATGACAGTAGATTTGACGTGGGACGATGGCTCACAGAGTCCTGAGGAGGAACAGGAGGGGGGTTGTTTATCAGAGACTGTTTCTCCACCTCTCCAGTCTTCTGGTGTATCACCTGTTGTTATCACCTGCACCACAGACATATATAAAAAATTAAACATAGAATACAATACGCTTACTTCTTCGAAAGAGAGTGATCTAGTAATGGATGAGTAAATACATGTTCTTGTATTTGAGTTTATGTTAACTATAATTTAAAGTTAACTATAATTTTAACTCATAGGGCATGTATATATGTTGATCTTTAAAACCAAAAGAATTTCTACTATCATGAATACAACCATGGCGTTGAAAACATTTATATTTAAGTTGTTAAATGTTTTTAAAAATATTAATTTAATGTTTTTTGGTATTGTTTAATTAGATATTAATCACAAATTAAAATTGGTATCGATAATAATGATTTTTTTTACATTGTATAACTGCATCAAATTGCAGGAGCTTGACATTTTAACCCATCTTTTTATATATAAAAAAAATTCCCATATTATACATGTAGTATGGGGAATTTTTTATTTATAAAAAGATATGTTAAAAACTTCAAGCGCTTGTGCATCATTGCAAAATTTTTACAGATTAAGTATATACATGTATACATTGTTAACGTTTACATTGTTTTTATTAATATTTAAATTTAATTACATAGTAGATAAGGGTGTTATCTTCAACGCATAGTTTTATTATTCTCTTTGTTTGTTTAAAGCTTATTTGCATAAATTGTTAAAAAATTATTTTATGTTAATATTCAAAAGTTGGTTGGTAAATTTACATGTGTACCTTTAAAGCTTTAGACAGGTTGGGGGGAAACGTAAATTCCGCTATAATAGTGGTATCTCACTATTATAGTGAAATTACGCTATATTTCCCGCCGTAGATACCCTCAGTTTCATCCGATACCATGCAAGGTGTTTGAACCGAAAGTCATGGTGGGTATTAAAATGAACAAAAACTGTCATGCTTGCATGTTTTGATATTTAATAAATTTTCTACCGTTGCTTTTAATAATGCGAGCACTCTTTTTATAACGGAAGTTGCATTTTTTTCATAGCAACCCATGATTACAGGGTATTTAAGTCTGTTTGAATCTCATTTATTCCTCATTAAAGTGCACAAATTGATGCTTGTTACAATTGTCAACTCGGACTGGAAAGGGTTTATGGAATTAAACAAGAAAAAGGCTATTTCTGTCTGCATGGTTACGGGTATGGAGTCCTGTTATGGTAAACGTAAAGACCCATTATTATCGGTCGCCGCTGCTGCGGCCGACCTTCTTGTGGTTGTGTTAGATAGTGCACATAGGAAATGAGAAGTTATTTTTGTAATAGTTCATTAAAATAATTCTTCATTGATAACATGTAGAAAATCATAAGTAAAATTTGCTTTAAAATAAAATTTATTTGTTGTTATATGTTTCAATTTATTGTCATATCTCATCAAGATATTTGATAATTTTGACTATATAAAAAGAGTTAACGAAAGGTACTATATAGATATAAAAGGAAATTATTTTTTTCCGGATAGTAATGACGTGATTCATAGTGCATGGTTAAAAAAAATTGAAAAACTCTTCAGCTAGTAAAAAATGTTTTGAATATGTTACAGCTGCGAGTGATTCAATGATACTTTTGTTTCTATATTTTGCATTTGCGCCTTGCAGCATAGCCAATTCTGCAGAAACCAAGGGTATTATCACGTGATAAAGATCCAGGGTACCTGCTAGTGGTTCGGTCTTTTTAATTTTTGACTGTCTTCAAAGCAATATAAATGAATAATTGGAAAAAAAACAAGTAAATAGAGATTTTAATGCATTTGCTCATCAGATGGACTCATCAATGTAATAAAAAAGTCAATGATGAATAATATTAAGAATTTATTGAAGATGAAAATATACGCTTCTAAAGATTCTAGTTCAGCTTTGACTATCTTGTGCTTCCATTGCAAGGATATGCTTTCAAAATTGTGAAAGTACTTTTTTTAACAAATGCTGAATTGTTTGCGACCGATTTTATGCTTTGCATCAATTTTTAATTGTTGAAAATTTGAATTGAGTCAATGATATGTTAGACAGTTTTTGCTGAATATTGAGCAGTGGCGATTGGTTATTTCATGTTTCCTTGTGGTTTAAACAACAACACTTTGGTATAAATCTAGAAGTCTGAAAAATTAATACTTTTAGTGCGATTTTTTGCGATATACTTCAATTTCATATGAATATAATTAGATTTATATATTTTTCGAATAACAAGAAAAAAAAACTAAAGCTATTTCTCTCAGATTTTAAAGTTAAATCATTCTTGCCTAAGTGCATAAACATAAAGCATTAATAAATGAGATACGTTTATGCGGAGCTGAAATGTTTGTCAATTAATAATTATTTGAAGATGTGTTAAAATAAGGTTACAGGCACTCTTGTAAAATATTCCCGACACCAAAGTAAATTTGGTCTTTTTTTCAGAAATAAACAATTAACCAGCCGAAATTAAAAATTAGATATATATATATGTTTTCTACTATCGTTTTTATAAGTAATTTTTTGATTATTTATTATAAATTGATTTTGTTAAGAGGATATAGTCGAGTTTATCATTATACTCTTTTTTATGTTTGCCATAATGGGTATTTACGTTTACCATAACGAGCCTCCATACCCGTAACCATGCAGACAGAAATAATCTTTTTCTTGTTTAATTCCATAATCCCTTTCCAGTCCGAGTTGACAATTGTAACAAGCATGAATTTGTGCACTTTAATGAGGAATAACATGAGATTCAAACAGGCTTAAATACCCTGTAATCATCGGTTGCTATGTAAAAAATGCAACTTCCGTTAAGGGGGATGTACGGCCACCTTTAGTGCAGTGAGAACAAAATGTAAACATGACAATCTTTAAATGTAGAAGAGAATTACAGTTGCAAAATATTTCAAATAATATGAACACTTTTAAAACAGGAAATGTGTTATAGTGTTTCTTGAAGTAATTTATTCTAAATAGTGTACGTATTGATATAAAAAAAAATCTTAAACTCTTTGATTCAAGTAAAGGAAAAATGAGCACCAACAAAGTTAAAAATTAAGACTGAGTTTTTAAGTTTGCCACAGATAACTTATAATATCTATCAAAAGTTAAATTATCACCATTGAAACACAAAGAAATTAAACACATAAAATCGATATGAATGACCTTGTTTTAGTACCTACTAGTACGAGGGTGATCAAAATGTTCGCGAACTATCTCTATACATGTGTATCTACAAAACGACAATTCAGATTAGAAACAAATTTGGTGCACACATAGCCAAACACAAGTTCTATAAATAGCATATGCTGAATAAAGTTTAGCTCACAATGTGAAAATGACGTCATTATGCAGGTACTTGTGACGAAAAATGGTTGTCTCGGTGGAACTCGTTCAACAAACGACTAAAATATTTATGGTACATGTATATCTCAAAAATGCCTTTGAAGTAGCGTATAAGAATTTGTTCACAGTTTATTAAGACAAATGATTTCCTATAAATTCAATCAATGATTGGATAGATCGTTTTAGTGAAGAAAGGCAGATGGTTAAATATGATACTTGTTATGTTGCCCCGTGAAAGCAAGTTTGAAAAGGGATGTGTTTTTGATTAAGCAATATGCTATCAAAGACCTCCAATTTACACTTTTAAAAATACTCGAATATTTCAACAATTATATAACTATCAAATACCTAAGATATCGTTTACTTTTTGATCTCCCCTCGTATACTCTGTCAAATAAACATTTACAATTTTCATTACAGCGGAGCAACATTTGAAAAGGAATGAAATCATTCAGAGTGGGTAAGAAGATTTAATGAATAAAAAAACTTGTTTTTCTATTTGCCCATTTTGTCAAAATTACAATTTTACAGAGTAAAGAAAAAAATCAACATATTAATTAAATATTTATACCATCTTTAAAATGACGTTTGGTGGACCTCCCAACTCAGGGAAAAGTTATTGGGTCGGTATTTATAG
>PRKT01000003.1:4473558-4498114 GCA_003671525.1 Saccostrea glomerata | reverse complement strand
ATTAAATGCTAAGCATCCTCCTTGCAGTGCCCCATTTGAAAATAACTTCTATCGCCACAGAAAAAAGACCCGACGTAAACACATATGTTTAGGACATTTTTTATCTTTTTTCTTGAGTTTTAAAGAAACCAACAAATTATCAAGACTTGTTCCATGAAAAATTAAATATAATCATGATAATAAAAGCATCTATCCACAGCAGATATATGCACATGCCAACCACGTGCTCAGTGGAATGATATTAACAAGGAAATTCGAACTGTAAACAGAACAGTTTTTCCCGATTTGCTGGAGTGGGGTTAAAATTGCGTTTTTTCATTAATCAGATGATGCTATGCAACAAATAAAAGTAGCAAGTAATATAACCTAATGATTATTACTTAGTAATTTCTTGTCTTGATGTTATTGTGGCCGCATTTATCTTAAAATCAATGTTATTCGAACTCTGTGTGACAGAGGAATGGCGGACGAAATAAACACATGGCCTCAGGAAGACACCCATATGAAAAATCAAATTTTCAAGAATTATGGATAATGACAAGACAATAAAAGATTCTAAGATTTGATGTCTTTACCTAATACTAGTACTAGTATTTTAAAGATATCACCATAAGTTTCTTTTACACAAATGGTTTATCCCTATACATGTATAGCTATACAACAAATAAATGAAGAAGAAAAAACCGCAAGGCATAGTAGAGTAAGAACTCAATATTTTACAGGGAAAAAGAACTAGCCGAATCCGACCGACGTTGTTATCATAAAACGGACTCTTATATTCCTAGTACTTTTGCCTGGCGTCACGGCGACAGGCTGTATAAGGATTGATATTTGCAAGATCCGAAAGTTATAGATCACACAAAGAGTGCTAGATATTGTACAAGCTGATTTACATTGGAATTCTTTCATTTTAAAAGAAACGGTTTTCAGAAAAAAGAATGATATTACTGATGCAAAATATTTTAATAGTGTTTACTTCCTTTAATATTTTTGCATGGAACAATTATTCCGTATGAGTCACCGTTTCAACATGTCCGTGTATCCTTTTTTCTGCATTTCTATACTACTGGATCAGTCCATTTATATTCTACGAAAGGGGCGAATCGCTCTTTTCGCGCCAAATATGTCCCTTAATAATTTATAAGCTCGTGACTTTTCCTTGGATTGTTCTATTGTGTGAATGGGTGCGCTAACTTCTATGGAATAAAATAATGTTTGTCCTTTTAAACTCCTTCTAATACTTCAGAAATTCTATATACAAATTTTATCTCATTCTTTTAATTGTATAAGTAACATATCGTATATACATGTATCAGTATATAGACAAGCAACACTTTTAAAGAAATGATTTTTTTCCCTAAATTGTTTCCCAATCCCGCGTTTTTTTTACTACATAAATGGACTAGTCCAATTCAGCAAGAATTAGGGCGAATTTGTTGCATATAAACTGGTTAAGGTTTTAGTTTAAGGTTTAAAACTAGTTTTTCAAACTGGTTTAAGTTTCAATCCGGTTTCTAATGAAAGGTTTATACGAGATGGCGTCAAAAGATGCAGAACAACATACATGTATTAACCATTACACATGCAAATAAATTTGTTAAAATCTTTTTCTGAATAAAAGAATCCAAGAAATTATCACGTATTTATATTCTTTGATTATCTTACTTATAGTTAAAATGCAGTATTTATATTTTTAATGCCTCAAAGATTAATCAAATGAACAATTTCCACATTTTTTACATATTGAAAGATAAACACTCGGGTATAAAAAATAATTACTCTTTAGATTTCCAATATTAAAGCTGTCTTTACAGTATGTTCTACAATTTACCATACATGTTGAAGTTTGTCCAAATGATTCAAAACTTATTTTTGAAAAGGAAAATTTTACATTTTCTGTCCATTATTATTGAACAAACACCATTATTTTCAATATGCAGCATTCATCTATTCTCTGAAGCCTTATATATAAAACATCAAATATCAGAATGTGACTTTTTAGTCAAAAGAGTTGTTTGTCTTCGAAAAAACAATTATTTATAACTTTTTTTCTTTATTAGAATAGTAACCATCTTTCATCACCGCCATATTGGAATACTTCCCGCTCATTCGTAAACCGAAGAAACCACCATCGGAGGTGGTTTGGTTGGTTTAACGAACTGGTTTCAGTTACAGCCAAAACAAATGAAAAACCGGTTCTGGGTTTAAACTAGCTAGTTTAAAACCAGTTTGTGGAACAAATGAACAGTTTACAAAACTGGTTCAAAACTAAACCCAGTTTTGAAGAAACAAATTCGCCCTGTGTCATGGTCTCCAGATGCATTCATTCTAAACATTTGTATCCCCGTTTCAGAAGCACATAATAGATAAGAAACCAGTACAAAATCTTGGATTTTTCTTTCCACAAAGGCCTAAATATTACTACTGTTTACTTCAGTGGAATAAATACACTCCGACAAAATGTGTATTTTTAACCATATCCATCTTTTTAAATTGTTTACAATGCATGATTTCATTACAGATATTATTGATATTATATAATTATGATAGGTGTACATGTAATATAATGTAGCTTAGGGTTTCAAAACAAAGTAAGGACATATTTTAAACCCACAAAAATATTGCTCAAAAGGTTTATCACTCCTCATGCAGATATTGATTGATTTAGTCAGACAAGCTTTTTAAAAAGCTGTTACTTAATTGTATCTATAAAAAAAGAACACGGCTTTATATCACTTACATGCAGTTTCGGAAATAACATCACACAAGGAGTTAGAATTTCCTGCGTTCAAGGCCAAATGCAACTGCATACATGTATATCTTTCTATTGAACACTTGTATACGGTATGTAAGACAGTGCAAGCTCGTATGCAGACGACTTTCTCAATGGAAATATTTTGAAAGGGATTAAAAAACATTCCGAACGGTATAAATACCAATGAGCTGTATTGTATTTTGTTCGAAAAGTAAACATTAATATATGTATGGAACCGTTTTCTGTTACAATTTCGGATGTGAAAAATGAATGATATAGAAAAAGGAATATTGCGTGGCTTTTATCCTAAGTTTATAGATACTATACGTGCAGAGTTAATTGCGCCATTGTTATACGCCAAGAAAATAATTAAATGGAAGCTATTAAACAGAAGTTCCCGTAAGGATTTAACCAATGTCAAGAGAATCACGAGTCTTTTACGCAAGGTGAGTCGGCGATCTTCTATGAAGGACTTTTTGGAATGTCTGGACAAAGCAGGGTATGGCTTTTGTTGTGAAGAAATAAAACAAAGTCTTCAAGCAAAACAAAATGAAAATAACCAGCTTCGTAGTTTTTCCAGACAATCAGACACTCAGAGTTTGTCTTTTGTGGACAGTTTTGCAGAGAAAATAAAGATGAAAATCCATAATTCCGAGGCACGAAAATTTAAGTGTGATTTCTTATGCTGGACAAAACGGCTTTTGAATCATCACGATCTAAGTCGGTGTTCTCTCTCCGAGACGCGTCAAAGAGCCGATTGCTGTTTTATTCTTTTGGACTCTGTGGCAGTTATTGAGAGAACTCATTCAGTGGACATCGAAAATCTCTGGAAATCACCGGTATTTCCCCAAATGGAGAATCTGATATCTAAAACCTCTAACCCTATCTCAAGTAGAGTACGACATCATGCTCGATACGGTGTTGCTCTTTTCCTGGGAGGTAAGGACGAAGAAGGAGAAGAATATATAGAGGCAGCTCTGAAGGATGCCAAAACATTCCTACAATCAGGTCGTGATATCGGAAACTGCATGTTTGCACTGGTTAATTATAAACTTAAAAGATTTGCTAAAACAAAATCCGTTAAGGATAAAGAAGACATTCTGAAACTTACAGAAGAGGGGCTTAGTTATTTTCAGAATGAAGACGAGGTCATTCGAAACACATGGCGAAGAGTTTACCTTGACAAGAAAATATCATGCCATTTAGCCCTTGAACCTTCAGGGCGAGTGATAGAGAATGTTGACATTTCAAGTGAGGACATGAAGGCAGCAAGAGATTGCCTCTGTGAAATGGATAAAGCAGTAGAAGAGATGGACAAAAGAAGGAAAGTCCATTTTTATCGAGCGAAAGCTCATCTTCACAAGTTGAAATCAGATTTTCGCATTGCAAAAGGTTATTTAGAAGAGGCTTTGGAATTATGCGTGGATGGAGGGTACGAATCTGAGCTTTGTGTTCTAAAAGAGGAACTAGGTGACCAAGCAACTCTGGTTACCCAGAGTGACACTGCCATGGATTTAGATCTGACTGAATATGCTGAGGGACATACTGTAAAAGACGTCAATTTAATGAGTGAAATTCCCAGTTCGACTCCTCCTCAGACTAATTCATCTATATCAACTCTCGTTAATAAATGTATCTCAGATTTATCAGGGAAACTAAACTTCAGTAATACTTTGATGCCCTCCTCAGTCAAGAGAAAGTTGGATACTGATGAACTTTACGCCAGAAATAAGAAAGTAATTCACAGGAGCTCGTGCGATACGTGATACACAAGAAGACAAAAAAATTAACCTTAAAAAAAAATTAATTTGAACAGAAATTGTGTTTTTCATTTGTGACTGTAAGTTCTTAAATTTAAATAGTTCTTAATATGGCTGTTAAATATCAGCGCATAGATTATTTTCTGCATTCTACATCAATGAGAGTTCCTTTATATTAAAGAAGAAGGTATGGTTTTAGCTGTATTGTGCCCTAAAAATGTAATGTCATAAAAAAAGTTTTAAAACTGGCTTATATATTAGTTAAGTGTATGGCAGTGATAAATCAGGAGATAAAAATGGCACAAAGGATTACCATTCTGCAAATTTGACTTCATTTATCTGATGCATTTCTGTATTTTTTAACAGAAAAAGCCTCAAATTAGCCAATTTCAAGGGTAATTTTCCTTAAGAAATTAGTGTCCACAGCTGTCGCCCACGGGGAAGTGTGCTTCATATGAATACAAAAAAGGTCTACTAATAACAGGGCGCAATAAGTACCAACGGGAAGAAGAAGGTATGGTTTTAGCTTTATTGTGCCCTAAAAATTAAATGTTCTCAAAAAGTTCAGAAACTGGCTTATATATTAGTTGAGTTTATGACTGTGAAAGATCAGGAAAGAATATGGCATGAAGAAATACCATTCTGGAAATATGACGTCATAAATTTGATGCATTTCTCTATTTCAAACAGAAAAAGCTTCAAAATGACCCATTTCAAGGGAATTTTCCTTTAGAAATAGTGTCTACAGCCGTCGCCCACTTTATTTTTTAGATATGTTGTGTGAAATACAATGAAAAATCACATATCTTAAAATCTTTGTGGGCGATGCCTGTGGGCAATATTTACTGATAGAAAATTCCATTGAAAATTTCAGTATTCATTGCGAAATTAATTGATCGTTTTCTACCGATAATATTCACTGTACATAACGCAAAGATTGTTTATCTATTTGTCGACTCTACGGTCGTATTCAATAGATAAGACAGAAAAAATTCCATGTGAAGAGCCGACAGAACACCATGGCACTGCAGAGAAAAATCATCATACCGACATTGGCAGGTTAAGTAATTGAAGAATTTATTACTTTTATCCAAAATATAATTTTATACGGATACAAAGGTCAACAATTCTTGCTTTTACATTGTAATTATTCAGTAGGCACATTAGGTACGATAACTTTGTCTATTTACTAATATCATACTTTCAAGTAAATAAGTTGAATCTGATTGGTCAAGAAACATTTGTTAAACAAGAGGCCCATGGGCAACATCGCTCACATGAGAAGCTTTGACCATGCTGTTCTTTACCAGATTCCCCCCTTATATTACATATTATGACCCTACCCTACCCCACTGATCATAATTAGACAATTTGAAATATACACTACTAGTATTCCAGGAAGCTTCCACACAAGTATCAGCTTTTCTGGCCCGGTGGTTCTTGAGAAGAAGATTTTTCCTATATATTTCTATGTAAAACTTTGATTCCCTATTGTGGCCCAGCCCAACCCCTGGGGGTCATGATTTGAACAATTTAGAATCTACACTACCCCAGAATGCTTCCACATTAGATTAAGCTTTTCTGGGCCAGTGGTTCTTGAGATGCTTTTTAAAGATTTTTCCTTTATATTTCTATGTAAAACTTTGATTCCATATTGTGGCCAAGCCCAACCCCCGAGGGTCATGATTTGAACAATTTAGAATCTGCACTACCCCAGGATGCTTCCACATAAATTTCAGCTTTTCTGGCTCAGTGGTTCTTGAGAAGAAGATTTTAACAGACGTTTCCTTTATATTTCTATGTAAAAATTTGATTCCCCATTGTAGTCCCGCCCTACACCCGGGGGTCATGATTTGAACAATTTAGAATTTACACTACCCCAGGATGCTTCCACATAAGATTCAGCTTTTCTGGCCCAGTGGTTCCTGAGAAGAAGATTTTTTTAAAGATTTTTCCTTATTATTTCTATGTAAAACTTTGATTCCCCATTGTAGCTCCGCCCTACCCCGGGGGTCGTGATTTGAACAATTTAGAATCTACGTATACAATACCCCAGGATGCTTCCACATAAGATTCAGCTTTTCTGGCCCGGTGGTTCTTGAGAAGATTTTTAAAGATTTTTCCTAATATATATTTCTATGTAAAACATTGATTCCCCAGTGTGGCCCCGTCCAACCCCCGGGGGTCATGATTTGAACAATTTAGAATCTACACTACCCCAGAATGCTTCCACATTAGATTCAGCTTTTCTGGCCCAGTGGTTCTTGAGAAGAAGATTTTTAAATATTTTTCCTATATATTTCTATGCAATCCGTCCTACCCCAGGATGCTGCGCCTTGGTTGACAATGGTTTTCTTTGGGTGAAAATTTTCAATATTACACTCAACTACATGCAATATTTATATAATGTTGCGTGAATCACTATTTATTGATGATTCAAGAATCACTATTTCGACGAGTTTATTGTCCTTAAAGAATGCCTGAACCGTGTACGAGTATTTTGTATCAGTTAAGATATAATATTCATATATATATATATATATATATATATATATATATATATATATATTTCTTTTTTTTTTTAAATATTTTTTATTACCTCAGTACATGTATATATGTGTGTCCTTATAGCCAAGGTTGGGGAGCCTTGGAATCTCTAAGTTAATTTATTATATAAAGTTTCTCGTTATACGTATATACGTCACCATCTTTTTCGTCAGATGCATCCAGCGTAAACAATTCACGTGATTGGTCAACTCAAATTATCAACATTGACACGGAAATAATTTGTTGCACGAGCAACCCATCAGGGATAAGAAGAAATTTCCAGTAGTAAAGCTTGCGGTTAGGAGGCGTGTACAATTTACCTTGAGCGCAGCTGTCAACTAGATCGTGACGTAACGTGAAACTTTACAGTTAGCTGCAAATTATAATAACATAGTAGTTTTTTTACATATACATTAATGTAACATGAGGTTATTTTTACATACATTCATCTTTCATACTCCATTCACTTAGTTTCAGCATATGCATATATCATTGAATGAAAATAATTCAGATAAACAAAAGTATAGAATTCATTCTTTTGTAACAACTAATGTACGTTGTAGGGGAAATAGACTTATGTATCAGTATTATTACCTATGGAGAGCCATGCCCATCTTCTATTAAAATTGTCTAGTTCTCAATTTTTTTGTATAAATGAATTTTTCACATTTGTAATAATGTAATATTTCAGATTTAATTCCCATTAGGGATGGTAGTTCTTTTTTATTCCCTTTTCTATAAATATGTCTTTTCGCTATACATATTATCACATAAAAAATGTTGAAATATTTGTAATATTTACCAAGTAAAACATCAGTTTTGTTCAATGTGATATCTAAATGAAATTCTTCTTTTATCCATGTTGATATATTATCCCATATTTCACTTACATAATTGCATTCCCAAAATAAATGGCCTAAAGTTTCTACATTACATTTACAAAATGTACAAAGTTCTGAGTCTACAATTCCAATTTTAAATAAAAATGTGTTAGTTGCAAGAATTCTATGTTCAATTCTATAGTGAAACCAACTGGACATCTTCTGTTATTTTGAAAAACAGAATATTTTGCCTTTTCCACCATATATCATTTACATTCATGTCGAGTTCATTTTCCCATTTCAATTCCCATTTTGGTTTTTTCCACTTCTTTCAATAAAGATATCATAAAAATCTCTTGAACTTTGCTCATGTTTCTTAATTTTTTGTAAAAATTCTGGATAATAAGGTATATTTTGAGCAATAAATTCTATGTTATAACCTAAATGTAACTTTTTTTATGCATTCTATTATTCCTAAAAATTTCAGTAAAAGGTTGTTTTAAACCATATTGTTGACAAAAATGTTCATAGTTCATCATTGTACCATCACTTTTTAAAATATCTAAGGGACCAGGCAAAATTTATCATAATGATGGGACCAGTACAAAACAAAATTCTCATTTTAAAAAAGTACGTGTCCCATAGCATTCGTCCTTGAAAAAAATATCTGTCCCATGCCTTAAGACTTTAAAAAAAGTTACTGCCCCATGGTAACATCTTGGTGTTAGTGAAATAAATGGAACAAAACTAACACAAGTGAACTTGTGATGAAAATTTATTAAATGAAAGTCAAGCAGTAAAAAGTATCAGTTTATATTTTGAAACATAAATCAAGTGAAGACACATAAAACAAAGACGAGTTGTAACGCTCACACACGGACACACACACAAACGTTTTGGTAACTCGGAATAGTCCAGAGAAAAACTACATTTTCTTGATGACGGAATGTCCATCTAATATTCACGTCCGGGATTGTCCACGGCGGATCTAAAACTGACTCTCTCACACAACATACGGGATTCACTCAAACTTCAATTAACACATTTACGCAATTATCGCACATACAAGTCGGACGCTCTTTGGGGTAGAGGATTGACACAAATTCCTTAAATAAATATTGAGTCACAAATTCCTTTTTACTGTCTAAACATTAATTGATTGATAAATAATTTTCGACATAGGTTAAAAACGGGTGTTAAAAATAATTCTTTTTATAAATTAAAATTCTGTTACATTTTAAATAAATTTGGTAAAATTTACTTTGTGACAAAACTAAGAGGTTTTCAGATTCCAAATATTTCACATATTGATAGTTTTTTTTTTTGTTTATTTTTATACTTTGTGACTATCATCCATTATAATTTAAAGATTTATGTTGCCATTTGAATCCTTAATTTGTTTGACTTTCAAAGATATGACTTAAAAAAAAAACTAATATATTTATTTTCAAATATAATGAATATCTCTCTTGGGTTAAGTACTGTAACTCACTGAAAAAAAAATTTGTGTCCCATGGGTACTTAATGCTAAAAAATATTTTTGTCCCATGCTTTTCTGTGATGAAAAAACTCATTGTCCCCTGCCTGTTTGTACCGGTCCCATCATTGTGATAAATTTTGCCTGGTCCCCAATAAGCGATGCACACCATTGACAAACCATTGTTCATTCAACATTTTGACCTTATGATAATAATTTAACCTTATACATAACAATACAGTAAAGAAGAAGGTACAGTTTCAATACAAATAAAGCCCTATATTTTTCTAAAATATGAAAGTGATATAAGAAAGTAAAATTCATTTTTTCTGAAACATAGTAATTCTTTGCAGTAAGAATACACAAATGGTTTTTCTCATATGACCTTCTAAATGCTAATTGTGACGTCATTAACTTGTGCATTTTCCCGTATTTTCTTAAAAAGTTGCAGAAGACATCAATTTTCAGTGGAATTTTCATTTAGAAAACATACCCTGCCACCGTCGCCCGGAAAGATTTTGAGATATGTGATTTTTCATAGCTGTTTGCACAATATATCCAAAAATTAAAGCGGGCGACGGTGGCAGACACTATTTTCTAAAGGAAAATTAGCAGGAAAACAAGTCATTTTGAAGCTTTTCTGCATTAAACTTAAAAATGTACCAAATTAATGACATCATATTTCAAGAAAGGCTCTTCTTCATGGCATATTCTCTATCATATTCACCTACTCAACTATTGTTAATGCCAATTCTAAAACTTTTTAAGAACATTAAATTTTTAGGGCACAATATAGCTAAAACTGTACCGTCTTCTTTCTTTCTTTCGATACGCAAGAGCTACGTTTGAGCAATTTCTAAAAAGAGGTAAATTATTGACAAACAAGTTTATGAAATAAGAATATCAGCAGTCGCCTTTAAAGTCATCATTTCGTTAGTTTTATGGTCGATACAATGACCTTGTCAGCAAATCCATTTTATCATTGAATCAAATCCTGACTGACGTTTTCCATACTTATTGTTAGTCCATTCTTTTTACACCGAATTGACGACGGATTTTTCTGTTATTTCCGTCATGACAAGGAGCACACAGTGGAATGCTCACTCCTCCATGGCATCTGATCCCAACTCTGATGTTTTCGAGGTCCGTGTTTGCTCTACTCCTATATTGTATTGTTTCATGGACTTTTGATCTTGAATACTGTTCGTTATCTCCATATGTTTCATCTAAATTCGTTTCTTAGTTCTGTCGAGCTTGATTGGATTTTTCGTTTCGCCGACCGATGGCGCCCTACCTCCCGGCTGCACGCCCCTTGAAGAACATCCCTTGGATACAGCTGACCCTGGGGTCATTTTTGGAAGAACCGCGGAGGTAGGGAACAAAGCATCTCCGGTTAGGACCGGGAACATGCGTCAGCATGGACCGCTTCCAACTCACCATTTTGCAACCAATGAAATAAAGAATAACAAACCAATTCCAATGAGGCTGTTCCCTTATGAAGGCAAGTGAATTATTCTGAAAAATTAGGTGTAGCTACATATCAAATACAAGCTAAATTTCACATATGAAGAATTTTTTCTCAAGTTACTGAATCATCATGATTAAGATGGAAAGGAACTTTTACCAATCTTTCAGCAATAATGAATTCCGCTGGTATTGTGTACGACGCATACACAATGGACAGGTGGACAAATCCGGATCGAACGGATCTGATGATGCAGCAATCCGCATGGAAGTCGGGCGAGCCTTGGAACAAACTGACAGACATGGGAACCAACATGCGACAAGTGGTAAGCGGTCCGGACGGGAATCCGGGAGGAGAATTCTCAGGTAAATATCACTTTTTAAAAACAGTATTGGTTGCATATGCTGTTTCTACTAGTTATTATCATCAAGTTTTCATCCATATTCAGGTGAGTCCGGTGTTAGAGTAGGGATTTCCGGAAGTTCCGATCCGGTTTTGACAAGTTTTGGAGATCTGTTCGCCAACTTTGAATATCATGGCAACGGAGGGAAGATGGAGGTATCGTAAACCGTACTATTTTCTTTTGAATACAAGTAACATACGATGTACATTGCAAAGACAATACATATTAAGGTGAAGATGGTCCATGCTTCAGGTGCCCTTGGTGCGTGGATCAGCGTTGCTGACTCATCTTTTCACTAACGCCAATCCCGTTATTAAGCCTTTCTGTTTGTCCAACTTTGCAGGACACCATGTAAATTTCAACTGCCCCTTAGAAAGAACAGGTATGTAATGTCTGTATATTTTTACGACATACCTCTGTATAGAAACACATAATTTATCTGATTCTGTCCTAATTTTCATGAAGTATTGGATGCTGGGAGTGGGCATGCTAGCGCCACCTGCTCTGGTGGAACATTGCACCTTAGACTACAAAACACCAAAAAAATCACAGATGTGACAAAGATACAGTTTGCTGCCAGACCGAAGGCTCGCTGGACTGCTGGGGATCACCCTATGATTAACTGTGATGCCAGAAAGTGTAGACTTTCTAGTGATGGAAAGATCCTGCAGATAGACGTGCCCAATGCTCATGGTTAGAATTCTTTTGACTATCATTTATGCAAAACCATTAACGATGGTCCTTATATTATTTAAGGATTTTGAAGTTCAGACGGTGCTCCTTTGATCAATGTTGAAATGCGTTTATTCTTTGAAAATCTTGGGTATTTTCCGAAGAGAAATTATGTACATAACTCTAATGAGCAGGAGCGCTTCTTCCGAACTTGTGAAATCTATGGAACCCTGCATCGTGTCTTCTGGAGTTGAGGGGGCTCTTTGTTGCTTAAGAGAAAATGTGTTATTTTTTGAAAGATCTTCATCTAGCTCTGCTCCCAGTTTTTTTAGCAGACAAAATAAATACAAAACTATAATGAGTGGCTTCCAAAATTGCGAATTTTCTGATCTTCTGGGTGAGAAGTTTTACTTTTAGGACGGGGTTTTATGGGCATATTCTTGATTACATTAGTTTTATTAAATTTGATCCAAACCCTCAAAACTAAATTTTTTCTTGCCGTTTGCCTGTGTATACCAAACTTGGTTGGCATTGGATAATAAATCATTGTATGAGTTCAAGCGGGTTATGAAAGTGTATCGTATTCTTTATGCTGCTAAAATCTGCATGCTAGATAGAAAAATTGCAAAAATTATACTTGCTATGTCAAAATTTTGAGCAGGTGTTATGGCGTTTGCTTTTAACTACGTTGGTCACTACGTCACTCCTTGGGATTGGATAAATCATCCGGAAGAAGTCACGTGTCAGAGTCGACGCAGCGAAAAAAGAGCGGGGGGTCATATATCGTTACATGCATCGTGTGACGCCAACAGGAATCTGCAGCTTGATGTTGATCTTGGTCACTATAACATCCCAGGCGTTGACAAGGTTGTTTAAGCATTTAGATGTATATTTACTATAGTATCCAATGACAAGCGAGTAAGTTTTGGTTAATTGTCAGTATTATAGTCTTTATAGGGCCTTTATCGAATTTCCTTTAATAGATCTAGATTTTAATTCAAAAACTTTGGTAATGAGGTAAATGCTTGGGTACTAAAAGTAAAACGGTATAACCAAATTAACACTGATGACTAACAGATTCAGTATGCTGTTGAGCCTGAGAATGCCTGGGGGAATCCCCCAGCTATGCGCACCTGTAACCCCACCCTCTGTACCCACACAGGAAACACCGTCACTGTCAAACTGCGAGCGCCTGCTCAGAACATTAAGTAAGGGAAAAGTAAAATAATATAAGTAAAACTTCTTATTGACGACCGGAAACCTTCACTTAGATCATGTAGAAGTATCTATGTGCTTTATCTATCGAGAAAAGGAAGTAACATCACAAGCAGCGTACACATAAAAATGTGTCATACTTTTCTTTAAAATAAAAACTTGTGAAAAAGATTCAGGATTTCAATATGAGAATGTGTGCATCTTTTTGAAATAATGTACAAAACAGTTTTATCATTTGATGATGATCTATATTCGAAATTCTGATATACTTACCAGCAATCACATTTTATACAATATATGAAACTATGCCAATTAACGTTTATCGTGAAAGTATTTCAGAAAAAAATCTCAATTCGAAACTGTGATTTTAAATTTTTAAATCTTCAATTGAATGTAATGTTCTAATATGCTTCATTATAGGCTTGCAGTAAACATCATAGGTTACGTAACCCTTCCACGATCTTATTGGGTAGAACGCCCTTATAGAATGGTCTGTGGGGGACCCGATTTAGGATCAACAGCTTCAGGTAATAAAGCTACGAAAAATGGATACGGGTCAACAAATATTAAGGAAAAGGTCGAGTTAATCATATAATTCAAATACCGGTTCAGTAATTTTTGTTTGTAATATGTGGGTACTTGATGAAAAAATACAATGTATGACTACTCAAACCATATGCATACAACTGAAATTAGTGAGTACCGTATAATATAAAGAAGTTTCATATCCTGCATTCAGGTGGAGGTCACGTGACTCCAGCCCCGACCCTACACTCCATCACCACACCCCTTCCACATCAGACACACCCACCACACACGATTCGGACAACTGCCTCTTCCCGACCTCTAACCCAGGGGTCAAAGTTTATCATGGAACTAAATGAACCAGGTGATGAATTACCAAACCAAACAAGAAAATTCTTACTGTATTTCCAAAGTCAAGTCACCCCGCACATCAACGATGCCGACAATACCATAACTTTTACTCCTTCAAGCGGTGGCCAATACTCAGGATTCATGCAACTAGCTTATTTAGGAGCCGGACCAAGGGGAGATCACTCAAATGATACATTTCTAGACAGGTATCTCGGGGTGTATTCCTATAAGCCCAAGGCGTCTTATTGCGTCAAGAATGACAGAGCATATGCCAGTTTTGAATGGAATCCCAACAACCAGTTTTCCTATCAGTCAGCAGGAACGCTTCTCATGATCACAATGCCACACCATGTATGTTAAAAAAACTTGATTTATATGCTAGTTAATACTATAGAAGGTTTAAAAATACAAAGACTACATCTACAAAGAAAATGTTACTTAAAAAATAATGACATTTAAATTGTTATATAAATGAGATTTTCTTTAAAAAGAATTCTAAATCTTTCATTGCAGGCGTACATCTTGAAAGATCATTTTGCGGCTAACTTGCGGTCTACAGTGTATACGTTTAAGGGTTTTGAGGGAGCGAGCTGGTTGTTAGACATGGAGGCACCACGTGCCTCTATGGAACCCGATCCTGCTGGTGTTCAGGCTATAAAGGCCAACAATCAACATCTTCAGGTAGTTCTAGCCATGTGTTTCATAAACTAAGGTCAATTAAAAACTACAAAATTCTCTACCTTTTCGGCAAAACAAATTTGACGACCGTGTTTTCATCCATCTAGTAGTAACATCCTTCATTGTTTTAGAGATCGATTCATGCCTATGAAGTCAATCCTTTTATTCTTTGTATGAAATTCTGCAAGCTATCGAGACAGGTGCATCCTTTTAAGACAATCTCCTTTATCCTTTTTAGAACATACTGCAAGCTATATAGATGGATTTATACTTTTGTAATTAATCTCTTTGACCCTTTGCATGACAAACTGCAAGCTATTGAGAGGGATGAATGATCCTTGATCCTTTTAAGGACAATCTTGTACTGCAAGATACATAGAAAGAGACACATGCCTTTATAGTTAATCACTTTGATCCTTTGTTGGAAAACATATCAGCTCTAGAGAGGGATACCTGCCTTTGTAGTTAATCTCTTTGATCCTTTGTAGGACCTAATACAAGCTATAGAGAGGGATACATGCTTTGTAGTCAGTGTCTTTCACCATTTGTAGAAAATTATGCAAGCTATAGAGAGGTATACTAGTACATGTTTTGTAGTCCGTATTTTTCATCATTTGTAGGAAATTATGCAAGGTATAGAGAGGGACGCATGCCATTGTAGTCAATCTCTTTGATCCTTTATAGGACATTGCAATCAGCTATTGAGAGGGATTCTAAGCTCATGACTTCGTAGTCAATCCCTTTGATCCATTGTAGGACATCCTGCATGCTATAGAGAGGGATGCCTCTCAAGCCAATCTGGAGTCATACTGCTCTTTCTCAGACAGTTACGGTGTGGGAAAGGGAATCGGCATGCATGCTCGACTGGCTAGCATCTCACGTGCATTTGGAACTCACCATTACCAATCTCTGGATGGGAAAATCAGACATTGCTTGGAAAAATGGCTTCGCATAGACGGTAATTATTTTGAAGGAAGATTTCCTCTAGGAGTTGAGCCACGTAAATAAACATTACCCGGTAAATATAAAATTTGTACCATCTCTTTTGTAGACTCTCTTCCAGAGAGAAACCGATTCCATTATGACACTGTGTGGGGCGGACTTTTCCTTCGGGGTGAGGATGGGGAAGCCCACTTTTACACAGACTATGGGTTTCCCTTCTACAATGACCACCACTTCCATCTTGGGTACTTCCTTTATGCGCTTGCCTATTATGTGCGTCACGACAAGGCCTGGGCTCAGCGTAAGTTATTTGTCAATTTAGGAGTATCTTTATTATTTCAATAACTTGAATGCATGTATATTCTGCAAGCTAAAACTGCAATATCGTGGTGGATAGCTCTGCATGGTTCATGAAGTCGTATTCAGCAGCTCTCGATGACTTTCTTTGCTTTTTTACCCATGTTAAGAGCACCGACAGAGAATATATGCCTTGGCACGAGATGTAGGTAACCCTAGTTACAAGGACAAATTTTTCCCTGTGGTACGCCATAAGGATATTTACATGGGGATATCGTGGGCGAGTGGTGTGGGGCCAGGACTAAGGCAAGAGGAATCCTCCTCAGAGGTGATAATTTTAGAATCCACAGAGAAAGCGTTCAAACGTTCCTTAGGAGACTTTTTTTTCAAAAAATCGAATCCAAATGCATTTTGTAAGAGTCACAATAATCTAAAATGAAACTAAACTGTATTTATATAAATGTAAACAATTGCAAATGTTTTATGTTAAAATAAATACCCTTTCAGTCGTTAAACTGCTACCATGCACTTGCCGCTCTGGGTGACGCTTTGGACGATCCCATTCTGCGGGGTACAGGACAGGTGATGCTGGCCCTTGAGATTGCCTCTGTTCGGGAATATTATCACGTGCGCGACCACAACTTCAACCAATTCCCGCAAATTTTGCAGAAGTTTGGCGTGGTCGGTCAAATAGCCGAGGACAGTTTCTATGTCTACACCCTGGATTGGGGTTGTGACCCTAACGTGTTTCCTATGAGACACGGGTGTTTGGTTGGTATTCAAATCATCCCTATCACTGCAGTATCCAAATACTGGATGGACAAGGTAAACGAATATGAATGATTCCGATGATTTGTGCGTCATAAGTTTCCCGCTAACTCTATCAGGGTAGTATTGTTGATGCATAATAATTTCCAAATTGAAGGATTGGGCAAAACACATCCTACAGACTTGTGATTGGGCAATTAATCCGTCTCACGCCACTGATTATAACCTCGCGAACCCTAAAGACCTTCGTGATCTTACTACTGTAAGTAAATTTTAAAATGATATGTGATTGGTGCCATTTAAATTTTGAAAATGGTGCTCTTTTTAGTACATCAAGTTGGAAAAAAATGATTTATTGAAATGTCACGTGCATATAATACCCCTGTGTAGACCACCCCTTGCATAATATACAATATATATTGCGTTTATCAAGATAACATATCTTAACTTAGTACTTCTATATCCTTTTGGAAATCAGTTATTTAAGTTTTAAAAATCTTTCTCATTTATTCATCATGTTCATTATGTTTTTTTTTTCTTTTCAAATTTTAGAATTCTTATAACTTTGAAAGAGAAAACATTATAAATTTATTAATACTATCTTCATATCGACAATTTCTTTTTGTATATACAGCTTGATGAACATATTGTCAGTATCATTTTCTTTGCGACCTTAATGCACGATGTTTTATTTGCAGGGTTGGAAAGCGTTTTGTTATGCTGGTATGGCGCCGTTTGACGAGTCACACAAAACCGCCGCTGCCAACTATCTGAAAGACAAATACCCACGTGACTTGGTAGGAGGGACGGGTGCAGCTAGCACATTACTCTTTATATACGAAAGAACCTAAAGAATAAATCTTTTTTAAAAAAAATATTTCTAGTTAGGAGGATTTAAATTTCTAAACGTCATCTTATCTTTGACCGTTACCAGGTATATGCAAAAGCGGTGGAATAAATCAGCGTGACTACTAGTATTCAGTTTTATTAACTAGACTACGGTTCATATGAAATTCTCTGCAGCAACAGGTCTATGCTCTAGATTTTGTCCTATCTTAGGGCCAAATAATAATAATAATAATAATAATAATAATAATAATAATAATACTTTATTTAGAGAAGGTGGCCTGATTAGTGTGACACACTATTCTTCCTCAGGACCTTCTAATTACAACAACAATATTACATCAAAATAGCAAAGATATATAAACAACTTATAGCAAATCAATTAAAATACAAGTACATTTTTGATGTCATAGGATGATAATCATAATTAAATAGCAATAATTAAAAATATATTAAGATGACATAAAAAGTTATAAAATGTAATATCAGAAAGATTTTACACTATATATATACATGTGCAAAAGATCATAAAGTGGGGAAAAACTTAATTCTAAATTAATAGTGTAATGTCCTGTGTTGCCAACGTTTAATACTCTTTCAGTTTGTTTTACATTCTAATGCAATCTATGACATAAAATTCATAAAAATTAGCAAAACATAGTTTCACAGTTTTACGGACTGTAAACCATAGTTAACAAAGTCTATGGCATGCCAAATTCACAAAAATGAGGTAATCATAGTTTCACAATTGATAAACTAGGTTTATCGACTGTAAACTATAGTTTACAAACCGTAAACTATAGTTAACGATTCGTTAACTATAGTTAACGATTCGTTAAGTATAGTTTTTATCTGTAAAACTATATTTAACGATTGTTAACTATAGTTTACGAATCGTTAACTATAGTTTATCTATGGCACGCCAAATTCACAAAAATGAGATAATCATAGTTTCACAATCGATATACTAGGTTTATCGCTTGTAAACTATAGTTTGCGAACTGTAAACTATAGTTAACAACGTTAATCTATATTTCACCTTTGTAAACCATAGTTAAGGCGATAATCTATGTTTCACAACCGTAAACTATACTTAACACCGAAAACAATCATTTACGATTGCAAAACATAGATTTCCTGATAAATACAGTTTCACGATTTGTAAACTATAGTTTACAAACCGTTAACTATAATTAACGATCTGATAAATATAGTTTCACGATTTGTGAAACTATGATTAACAACTCTTAACTATAGTTAACGATCTTAAATTATAGTTTACAGACGTGAATCTATGTTTATCAATAAAATCTATTGTTAACGTTTCATTACAGACAGATAAACTTAGATTATCATTCGTAAACTATAGTTAACAACCGTTAAATATAGTTTTACAGATGAAAACTATACTTAACGAATCGTTAACTATAGTTAATGAATCGTTAGCTATGGTTTACGGTTTGTAAACTATAGTTTACAGTCGATAAACATAGTTTATCAATTGTGAAACTATGATTATCTCATTTTTGTGAATTTGGCGTGCCATATCTGTCTGTAATGAAACGTTAACAATAGATTTTGTTGATAAACATAGATTCAAGTCTGTAAACTATAATTTACGATCGTTAACTATAGTTAAGAGTTGTTAATCATAGTTTCACAAATCGTGAAACTATATTTATCAAATCGTTAACTATAGTTAACTATAGTTAACGATTTGTAAACTATAGTTTACAAATCGTGAAACTGTATTTATCAGAAAATCAATGTTTTGCAATCGCAAATGATTGTTTTCGGTGTTAAGTATAGTTTACGGTTGTGTAACATAGATTATCGCGTTAACTGTGGTTTACAGATGTGAAATATAGATTAACGTTGTTAACTATAGTTTACAGTTCGTAAACTATAGTTTACAGCCGATAAACCTAGTTTATCGATTGTGAAACTATGATTATCTCATTTTTGTGAATTTGGCGTGCCATTAAAGTCAATCTATATTTTGCATCTGTAAACCATAGTTAACGCGATAATCTATGTTTCACTACCTTAAACTATACTTAACACTGAAAACAATCATTTGCGAAAATATAGATAAGCGATGCTTATGGCACGCCAAATTCACAAAAATGAGATAATCATAGTTTCACAATCGATAAACTAGGTTTATCGGTTGTAAACTATAGTTTACGAACTGTAAACTATAGTTAACAACGTTAATCTATATTTCACATCTGTAAACCATAGTTAACGCGATAATCTATGTTTCACAACCGTAAACTATACTTAACACCGAAAACAATCATTTGCGATTGCAAAACATAGATTATCTGATAAATACAGTTTCACGATTTGTAAACTATAGTTTACAAACCGTTAACTATAGTTAACGATCTGATAAATATAGTTTCACGATTTGTGAAACTATGATTAACAACTCTTAACTATAGTTTACGATTGTAAACTATAGTTTACAAACGTGAATCTATGTTTATCAACAAAATCTATTGTTAACGCTTATTACAGACAGATAAACTTAGATTATCATTCGTAAACTATAGTTAACAACCGTTAAATATAGTTTTACAGATGAAAACTATACTTAACGAATCGTTAACTATACTTAACGAATCGTTAACTATAGTTTACGGTTTGTAAACTATAGTTTACAGTCGATAAACCTAGTTTATCAAATGTGAAACTAGGTTTCTCTCATTTTTGTGAATTTGGCGTGCCATAGATGCTAACTATAATATAGTTTACAGTCCGTAAACTATAGTTTACAACTGATAAACCTAGTTTATCGACTGTGAAACTATGTTTAGATCATCTTTGTGAATTTGGTGTGCCATACTTATATAGTTCACGGTTTGTAAACTATAGTTTACAGTCGATAAACTTAGTTTTTCAACTGTGAAACTATGTTTGCTCATTTTTTTTTAACTTGGCTGCCATACTTATATAGTTCACGGTTTGTAAACTATAGTTTACAGTCGATAAACTTAGTTTATCAACTGTGAAACTATGTTTAGCTCATCTTTGTGAATTTGCCATAGCAATCACATGATTTGAGTTTTGTTTTGTTTTCTCAACCCCCCCCCCCCTGTTTTCATTTGAAAAGGGAGATATAAATACGATGAGATGGTTTTCCATTGCATTTTGGGGCTAGGGTTTCCAAAAGCAAGTCAATGCTATTATATAACTTTCACTGAAACCTTTATTACGTATAGTGTCATTGTACACCTTCCACTTCATGTTTGAATTTGATGAAAAACTAAAATCTGGGGATTCCCGGTCATAGAAAAACATGTTTTTTTAATATAAAATAATAAAAAACTATTTTGTTACCTCCTCCTTATCCACTTTTGTCCGACATTGCCTGGTGTTCTAAAATGAAGCTCTTGCATGGGAAAAGCAAATGTACAAAAAATGCAAGTTCGGTAGCACTCTCGATCACTCCAGGGTTGTCGTGGCATAGTGCGGGTTAGAGCGTTTGCTCTTGATTCGCAGAGTAAATATTAGATATTTAATTGAGATTCGATCCTCGGTCCGGCGGGATATGAAGATCGGTCCTTCGTATGAGACCGTATGAACCACTAAAGGTGCCCAGTGCCGTACGTATACGTGTCCCAAAAAGATACCGGCACGAAAATGATCCCTCGGGCAATCATTCAATCTGAATAAAATCAGATCGTTTGATCCGCTCACATAGATCATCGCTATAAATATACATGTATTTAGCAATCTATGTGAACGAATCAAAGGATCTGATTTTAATCAGATTGGCACATAAAAAAATTGTTTGTTAGCCTCTCCCGTCTCAGGATAACAAATCAATCGGGGACGAGGTAACGTTTACCTACATGTTATTAAAAAAAATTGCAAATATGAAATGGAAACCAAGTGTTCAAACAAATTCTTGGAATTTGATGCGGACTAATTGTGCTCCATTATTACGAAACTTGTTTTTAAATACTAAATACATATTATGACTGATCGGAGGCAGATTTAATTTCTCAAAAACTTCCATATGTAACGTAGTTTCTATGAAAACAAGCTAATTCTGAGAATTTTCCCCATTGTCCCCGCTTAGGAAAAAAAAAGACCATGCGCTGTCATGATTGATTTACTTCGTTCTATATCTCTCTTCTGAGAATAATCGGTGTATGTTCGACTTCTGTTAATTGGTAACTAGAAACAAACAAAAATAGAAAAAAAGAAGTGGAGAGATCAACGAGTTTTTTTTTTTTGTATCAGTACTTTTCCCGGATTATTTACCGAGTCCAACTCGATTTTTTATTTTTATTTTCTACTTTCGTTTTAGTTTTATTGACGATTAGATGTGGTTATGAGTGTAAATCTGTAAGAAGATTATTTTTCACTTAGATTGATTAATTTAAAATCACTGATCAATGCCTTTTTTATGTTAATATAAACTGCTCGTTTCCTCCGATTTTAATCATGGCTGGCGACGAATGGAAAGATGCTATTCGACGAAATTACTCCTACTTCAAAAACAACATTGCAGATCCTCTTGATATTGTGGAATATCTCTATGGGGAGATAACCCCACCAGTCCTTACTGAAAACCAGAAGGAGCAAGTAAAGGTAAATAATGAAGACTAAAATTACAGCACATGAGTTACAGGGACCTTACACACACACACACCCTCACCCACACACACACACACGCACACACAAACCCATTTCTTTATAAACCCTAATGGTCTATAGTGACAAACCAGGGGCATAGCTTGAATTAAGACAAAACCATGATTTGCCCATTCGGGACAATAAATACTCGCGAAATATTAATATATTAAAATTAAAAGCAAATTTTTATGATTCAAAAGGCAGAAGGTACCACATCAAAGAGAGTTGGTAAGATGCTGGACATATTGTTGAGACGTGGACCCAGAGTGCCCCAGTATTTATACCAGGCATTTGTGGAGACGTCCAATCCAGAATGTGCAGAGAAATTAGCCCCGTATCTGTTACAGCAGGAGAAAGCGGCTCTCAAGAAAGATCCTTCAGGTAGATAGCTCAATGTAAAAAAATTTAGAGATGGGTTTTGTCAAAAACTGTAACACCATAAAGTATATTCTGTTGTTAGGGTGGGGCTCTATTGATTATATAGTGAAAAATGCATTAATTCTTTAAAAATCTTCTTCTCTGCTCCTGGGTATTAAATAAACTAACTAAGTACATAGTTACAATGAACAGAAGTACCTCTACCAAAATTGTGAATTTTATCAGTGTCAGGGGTTCTAGTGTTAAGGCCGAGTTCTATTGATTATACAGTGAAAATGCATTAAATCTTTGAAATCTTCTCTGCTCCTTGGTATTAAATAAACTAACTAGGTACATAGTTATGATGAACAAGAGTGCATCTACCAAAATTGTGAATTTTATGGCCCCAGGATCAGGGGTTCTGTCTGGTGTTAGGGTGGGGCTCTATAATGATCATATAGTGAAAATACATTACATCTGGGAAAATCTTTTTCTCTGGGTAATAAGCAGATGAACTACCTATATTTATGATGTGCAATTAAGTGCTCTTCTTCCAGAATTGTGATTTTCAAGGCCCTTTGGTCAGGGATACCAAATGAATGCATTGTTTGTTCCCCTACCCTGTCTATGGGTATTAAGTAAACAAACTAAGCAATTGCTAAAGGTATAGTTATGATTAGCAACGGTGCCTCTTTCGAAATTGTGAATGCATCTAGCTTAAGGGGGATGTACGGCCACCTTTAGTGCAGTGAGAACAAAATGTAAACATTTCTTCAAATGGCTAAAGTACATTATATTTTGATCAAATTTTAAACCCTTATGATAAAGATACAACAAATATGCATAACTGAATGCATGTTGTGCATATATAATCTATACTTTTGCAGAAAAATGCTTTTGATATGCTCCTCAGAACTGCGCAGCTACAGAATTCAACAGAGCCTTAAAAAATCCCAAAAAATATGCAAACTGTGCATTTAAGTTCTCTCTACAACCATTTGTTGAGAAAATGTCTAAATTTTGCACTTTTAAATGATAATTTTAAGTTCAAAACAAGGTATCTTTGTCTTCAAAAAGAGTGTAAAGAACCCTGAAAGTAGTTCATTGATAGCAGCACGTGGTCTATTTTTAGCACAGAATTTTGTTTTCCAGACCTCTTCTTAATATGGAGGGACATAACAATCTTTAAATGTAGAAGAGAATTGCAGTTGCAAAATATTTCAAATAATATGAACACTTTTAAAAGAGGAATTGTGTTATAGTGTGGCTTGAAGTAATTTACATGTATTTAGTATTATTATCGAACAGTTGTTAAATAGTGTACGTATTGAAATAAACTCTTTGATTCCAGGTAAGGAAAAATGAGCACCATCAAAGTTTAAAATTAAGAGTTTGTAAGTTTGCCACAGATAACTTATAATATTCATCAAAAGTTTAATTATCACCAATGAAACACAAAGAAATTAAACACATAAAATCGATATGAAAAACCTTGTGTTAGTATCTACTAGTACGAGGGGTGATCAAAAAAGTTCTCGAACTATCTCTATATCTACAAAACCACAATTTAGATTAGAAACAAATTTGGTGCACACTCAAGTTCTATAAATAGCATATGTCGAATAAAGTTTTGCTCAAAGTGTGAAAATAAAGTCATTATGCAGGTACTTGTGACGAAAAATGGTTGTCTCAGTGGAACTCATTCAACAATCGACTAAAATAATTATGGTATATCTTAAAACTGCCTTTGAAGTAACGTAAAAGAATTTGTTCATAGTTTATTAAGACAAATGACTTCCTAATAATTCAATCAATGATTGGATAGACCGTTTTAGTGAAGGAAGGCAGATGGTTGAATATGATACTTGTTATGTTTCCCGGTGAAAGCAAGTTTGAAAAGGGGTTTGTTTTTAATTAAGCAATATGCTATCAAAGATCTCAAATTAACACTTTGAAAAATACTTCAATATTTCAACAATAATAAACCTATCAAATACCTAAGATATCGTTTACTTTTGATCAACCCT
>PRKT01000003.1:4459739-4472851 GCA_003671525.1 Saccostrea glomerata | reverse complement strand
AGCAACATTTGAAAAGGAATAAAATCATTCAGAGTGGGTTAGGAGATTTAATGAATAATATTTTTCTATTTGCCCATTTTGTCAAAATTACAATTTTACAGAGTAAAGAAAAAAATCAACACAATTAAATATTTTATAACATCTTTAAAATGACGTTTGGTGGACCTCCCAACTCAGGGAAAATTATTGGGTCCGTATTTATGGTGAGAAAAAAAATTCCTTAAAATTCAAACACATTTGTTGACAGAAGAAAAAAAATCCTGTAATTGGATGTAAAATAAAATTGAGTCGGGCCTTTTTAGGCAGTAGATCGGGAGAGAGGGCAACCAAATATATTTACAACAAATGGTCTTATAAGGCTAGTACATGTTCCATCACATACTTAGTAATGCAAAATTTTTTAATCTTTGGCACTATTTTGAAAAAAGAACATAGGATTTTTCGGAAGGGGGGTAGTCTCTCATTTTTTTGCGATGATAGGCAAAGCATATGCAATAGACCTTTGTTTGCAAACATTGTGATTGCTTCTAAATTTCAAAGACACAACTCAATATATTTTATCAAGCTTCGTATGTTCAATGAGCGAGAGATTACAACGTAGTCAACATAATGAGACATGAGGCGTTTTTATGTCCAAACATTACTCCATACAATGTGTTGGTCATTGCAAACAATCAAGCTATTTATTTGAGGTGCCTGAAGGAAATCCTTTAACTGCCTATTTTTTCTATCTAACTGCTAAACAAAATAGACATATGTACCAACTTTTCGAATGTAAGACATGTAATTGCAATTTGTTTTTCATGCACCGCATATTGTTTAACATTTTCAAATTAAATGCTAAGCATCCTCCTTGCAGTGCCCCATTTCAAAATAACTTCTGTCGTCACAGAAAAAAGACCCGACATAAACACATATGTTTAGGGTATTTTTTAGCTTTTTTCTTGAGTTTTAAAGAAACCAACCAATTATCAAGACTTGTTCAACGAAAAATTAAATATAATCATGGTAATAAACGCATCTATCCACAGCAGATATATGCACATGCCAACCACGTGCTCAGTGTAATAATATTAACTAGGAAACTCGAACTGTGAACAGAACAGTTTTTCCCGATTTGCTGGAGTGGGGTTAAAATCGCGTTTTTTCATTAATCACACGAAGCGATGCAACAAATAAAAGTAGTAAGTAATATTACCTTATGATTATAACTTAGTAATTTCTTGTCTTGATGTTATTATGGTCGCATTTATTCTAAAATCAATGTTATTCGAACTCTGTGTGACAGAGGAATGGCGGACGAAATAAACACATGGCCTCAGGAAGACACACATATGAAAAATCAAATTTTCAAGAATTTTAGATAATGACAAGAAAAAAACGAAACAAATGGTTGTAGCCATATTATCAATGAATCAAACTAACACCATTTTTAATACATTCTTCATTTCGTGAATGCTGCAGCTGCGCAGTTCTACCATGATTAATTTCCTCCTAATTAAAACAAAATAAACTTAATTATTTACTAATTTTGGTCTCTAACAGTAGGTAACTAGTGCATTAACACTTTGAGTAACTTTGGGCTAGTTTAGACGAGTATTAAGCGCATTCTTGGCATTTCTTATTTCACACCAGACTAGATCCAATTGGCTTGTACATCCCCCTTAAAACATGAATCATTTGAAAGTTGTTGCATGCTCAGGTGACTTATAAGGCCCATGGGCCTCTTGTTTATGTAACCTTTACGACCAATAAGACTAAAATAAAGTAGAAGAAAGACTTTTATATACTATCCAATATAATATACAATTTTATATAAGAAATCATTATAGTACAGAATGACAATAATTAGGGCTTGGCAATAATATCGATATTTCAATATATTGCGATACAGTGACAAAAAATATCATATCGCAATACAATTTTGTAATATCGATATATTGGCAATATGCTTAGATTAAAGAATTTTGTCATTAAATATATTAATGGATTTATGAAAGTTTGTTATTAAGCCAAACAGTAAGACAGAAGTTGTTTTCTGGGAACATTTTAGAGTATAACTTACATGAAATCAACAAGATTTTTATCAGTGTTGATTACTTATCATTGTTATGTACATTCTGCATGTAAATTAAAGTAAATATAGTAAGAAAATGCCATTTAAATTGCATTGAAAATATTGCAATACATATCGCAATACAGTTAAAAATATCGCAATATATCACAATACGAAATCTCGGGCCAATACCCAGCCCTAACAATAATGTAATTTTTATTTAATTGAAGCTTATAAATAGTTCTTCCATCGCAAATATGAACAGCAGAAGTTTACTAACTGTTTTTTTTTCTGTCATTGAAAAAGTACCGTAAACGTATTACATTTGGCTGTGTTTTCTTTTTAGCGGCTTTGGAGGAACGCAGCAACCGCTAAATCAAGTACAACGCTAAATGTCTTGCACATACATGTATACACATTAATAAGAATATGAAGAAATGCAATTAATTAAATATACGCTAACTTATTCAAAAGTCAATTTCTGCCAAATATCAGACACTCTAAATATAATACATTCACAGTAATTTACAATTTTGCTACAAAAAATTCCGACATCAAAGTTGCATGTAGCTCATATTGCTTTAAAGATAACAACGACTGACAAAGGACAAATTTTGATCAGAAAGGTTCGCTTGAGCCTTCAAGTCAGTACCAAGTTTTACTAAAGGTTGTAAATAATGCCGTATATGTAAACATAGAATACGACTGAATTTATGTGTGCGTAGAGAGCGTTTTACTGAAGGTCGTATCTGCGCCCGTAAACGTAGCCCTACAAGTAAAGATTCTCATAACTTACGACAGGAACTCTTCAGTAAAAGGTAGAAAAACTAACCTAGCAACGGAATCTACGCATGCGTATATGAGCTACATTATTCACATGAATCAAGAAGAAACATAAACTGAAATGAATAGACAGCATATTTAATCTAATAAAACGATTAAATAAAAGAAATAATTGATTTTCAAATTAATTTTGCCGACAAAAAATAAATTATCTGAGGTTTTTTTTTAATAATTTTAATTTATTTACTTTCAAATAGATATACAATTAGTCTTTATTTCTAAAAAAAAAATCAGAATAGATTTCAGTTGCAATCTTTGATTATCCATGAAATTTTGATTTAGAAATGTTATAGAAAGATAAACAATTAGAAGCCGATCAGCAGTTACCGGGTATGAACCAAATATTTTCAGGATGTTTGCACATGATAGGCCTAAGATTACGAGTTAGGTTATAGGCATATTGAAAAGTTTATACATGTATCTAACGTAAAAGTTTGAGTATGTCCATTAGGGCATTATATAGCACAAGTTGACATGTTTTTATATTCTATAAACTCCAAAAGAAATCACGAAAAATAAAAATTGTGACAAGAGATCGTATTAATCAATTGCTTTTATCCACCAAAAATACACTCAATTTAAAATATCCGTCTTATTTATATAGTTTTAGTAATATTTATCAGCCTACGAGTTTTTCTACGACTGCTATAGGGCACCTGTAGATTTTCACGGAAATCTAAGCTAAAACCTAAGATATGATCTTTAGTAAAACACAAAATCGACGTAAGTTACGGCTATGTCTACGCTTACGTCTACGTTTTGACCTTTAGTAAAACTGGCTACAGGTGAGCTAAATAGGCCAAAATGGCATTCAACACTTTTGTCTTCATGAGAATTTTATTAATCTTTATCTTCACAGAATGGCCTCCACCTCAGCAAGAACACAAAGCAATGGCCAGAGATCATGTGACCTATCTACGACCTAATGACCCCTGTTGTTATATGCAGTATGACTCAGAGGAGGTATGAGTATGTTCATGCACTCAACAATATCTTTTAATGACTGGAACCTTTAATTATTCTATTTTAGAAAATTAAAGAAGATGGGTGAATAATAAGTTAAGTTTCTACAGTGTGTCAAACATGTACATTGTAGGTGAAAAATTGAATCTACCGGTAAATGAGAACACAATTTTCTTTAATATCTCATCTAACCTTAAACATGTTAATGTATACTTAATGTAAAAACTCCACAATAAGCAAAAATCTCCAAAAATTGAATTTATTTGCCTATGCAGGGTTTGACATTAAGCTTTTGGAATACTAGACCAGTCGGGCTACTCTGGCAAATTCTTACTAGCCCTGACTCTTTAACCACTAGCCCTGACCAAACTTGAGAAAAAATATTTATAGCAGGAAATAGTGAGGACTTACGAATAACCCTTTTTAAAATGTGTTTGATTGTATAGGTTTTTAATTTTTAATGATGAAACATTCCCCCACATGCCAACATCGAAACTAGGTCATATACATATGCAGCTTGTTGTGTCTAGTCCTAACTTAACTTAATCAACTTGTATACAATATTAATACAGTGCCATACCATAAATATTGTTCAGAGAATTTAAGTGTAGTAAAAAATGTGTTATATAGTTTTATTGCCATTTACACAGTTTACCAATGTCGTAAATGTGTATCTGACAATGACAATCGTAACTTCTCAACCATTTCCTTAGCTTATTGTTTCTATTTAAGAAAATGGCTGAGTAGTTACGAATGTCTACAAAGATATTTAGCACTTCAGTCATGCTGTCCGTTACATATATAGTTTTCATTCTACTATGCGGTTAGAAATATTTTGTTTTTTTTTTCATTGAAGATAAATTTGTTAAAAAATATATATATATAGTTCCTTTATTTTTCTTACACGACCAGTCGGTCTAGTACACAGACATTTCACCCGACCGGACCCATCTTCTACTAGACTCAGTCTGTCGGACGTACCTTAATGTCAAACCCTGCTATGACATAGCACTCATACACTAAAGAAGACAAAAAGGATCATTTCCTCCTACTTAAGTTAAGCATGTTTTGATATGAGTTTTGAGGTGGGTCTTTGCTCTACTTTTGAAAGTTTATTGATCGCCTGACAGAGTTGCATAAAAATATACAATTGCAAGTATAATTTTTGGTTAACAAAAAATATGGAGCAAAGACACACTATTCCTTAAAAATACACTTTTATAACACAACATTCACATCTTTCCAAGAAATACTTGCAGTCCATTTAGACAAACATGATTTAAATTCCTTTATTAGGGGAGTATACCTAGAGCTACTGATATTTCCCTATATGAAATTAAGTGATTAGATCTGAACAATTTCCTAGAAATCGCTGTGAATAGACTAATCCTCGTGAGTTAGTTTTTTTTTAGCTCACCTGAGCCGAAGGCTCAAGTGAGCTTTTCTGATCACATTTTGTCCGTCGTCCGTCCGTGTGTCTGTCCGTAAACTTTTCACATTTTCGACTTCTTCTCAAGAACCACTGGGCCAATTTTGACCAAACTTGGTACTAAGCATCTTTGGGTAAAGGGGAATGTAAATTGTAAAAATGAAGGGCCAAGTCCCCTCACAAGGGGAGATTATCAGGAAAAGTAAAAAATAGGGTGGGGTCATTAAAAAATCTTCTTCTCCAGAACCACTGGGCCAGAAAAGCTGGAACTTATGTGGAAGCATCCTGGGGTAGAGTAGATTCTAAATTGTTCAAATCATGACCCTCGGGGGTAGGGCGGGGCCACAATGGGGAAACAAAGTTTTACATAGAAATATATAGAAAAAATCTTTAAACTTCTTCTCAAGAACCACTGGGCCAGAAAAGCTGAGTTTTATGTGGAAGCATCCTGGGGTAGAGTAGATTCTAAATTGTTCAAATCATGACCACCGGGGGTAGGGCGGGGCCACAATGGGGAAACAAAGTTTTACATAGAAATATATAGGAAAAAATCTTTTAAAATCTTCTTCTCAAGAACCACTGAGCCAGAAGAGCTGAAACATATGTGGAAGCATCCTGGGATAGTGTAGATTTCAAATTTTCCAAATTATAAGGGGTAGAGTGGGGTCACAATATGTATTACAAGGGGGAAATCTGGTAAAGAACAGCATGGTCAAAGCTTCTCAGGTGAGCGATGTGGCCCATAGACCTCTTGTTTTAGCTAGTCCTTCTGTCAAAAGGTAGTCATGCTAATTCGAGGTTATCTGTAATCCTATAGTTTTTCAATAAATATGAATTGTGATTTTAATCTCAGAAACACAACATTATTTTTTATAATAACAGAATAATTTTTGCCAAGAAAATTTTCCTCAGAAAGTTTAGTTTATCATAATTTCATAATTTTCAATATTGAGAACTGTACACATAACACTGAATTTACTTAGTATATAATTACTAAATATGATTTTTATATATCTGAAGCTACAGGCATTGAACAAGTCTCGTTCACCCATCTCCTATCATTTTTGAAATAAATATTGAATTATTTCAATGAATAATAATTTTAAGAGTTAGAGTTATTGTTCTTGCTGAAGAACTGATATGACTTGAAACCTTTTACATTTAAGGTGTACGGCATGAGACGGGAGCGTCGAGGATTAGTTTTCATCATCAACAATGAACAATTCCAAAGGTCTGACATGCCAGAAAGAACTGGAACAAAATTTGACAGAGATCATCTAAATAAGTTATTTAAAGGTCTCCACTTTGAAGTAATTATAAGAGATGATTTGACCAAGGAGGTGAGTCAATTGTTATAACATTTATGTTGTTACATGTATCCTTTTCAAAGAGAGTTTAACCAAAGCTCTCCTTTCTTTAACAAACTCACCGAGTTGGAGGGAAACCTTTTATATGGGAAAAAAAATTTTTTTAAATCTTTTGCCAATTTGTAAAATTTCTCATGACTAAAGATAATCTGAAGTAAAGATTTTATTTGATGAAACAAATGATCAAATTATTGACTGTTACTTTTGTCAGAGAAAGAAAAAAATTTAAATACATTGTAGTCATGTACAATACACGTATATTAATGCAAGAATGCATGCTGCATTTATCAAATATGGAATCAAAATTGTGTTCAATTTCCCTTGTGGCAAATATTAAGCTTACTGTTGATATCAGTTCTTCTTCTTACAGAGGTTTCTCTCTTTCATTCTTGTCAGAGAAACTGATTCAAAAAGATACAGCATCACACCAGAAAATTCCATTTTGTATTCCGCATTTTGCATAGTTCTGTATTTTTCTTTTTTTTTTTAGGAAATAATCAAAGAAACCAGACTTGTAAGTCGGAGTGATAAAATAAAAGACAGTGACTGTTTTATCTTCATTATTCTGACTCATGGTGATGACCAGGGTGTGTGTGGTATTGATGGACCATCTGTCCCTGTTACAGAACTTACAGAAATGTTCGAACCTAACAACTGTCCAGAGCTGAATGAGAAACCAAAAATATTCTTAATCCAGGCTTGCCGTGGGGGTGAGTTGTTTTCAGGTCTATAATGCCTTGGTATCCTCTTACTATGTGTTACTGGAGAATGTCTGCATGTTCCTGTCATGGCCCTAACTGCTTGTTCTTTTTATTTATATATAGATAAGAAAGAGGCCGTAAATCCACCCAGTGGTTCTGGACAAACGAGGTCAGTGGGGGATGGAGGAGGGAACCAGGACAGTGCTGATGCTGTAGACTCAAATAAATTTGCAGAAGCCAATATATCTGCCACTACAACTGTTCATTCTAAGTCCGATTTCCTCATTGCTTACTCCACTCCAGAGGGTATATTTCTAAATTATTGATGTGTTTATTTATTATTTTCATTTTTTTAAAGAGATAGTGGGTTTGTTTGATAAAGAAATACACATAAACTAAAGTAAAGTTTAGGGATAAATTTTCTAAAATGCAAGCCAAAGTCAAGGTCAAGAGATTAAAAAAATATTGTATTACAGGGTTAAGCCAAAAATAAAGTCCATTCACAGGTAATACCTGTGAAATATGAAAGCTAAAACCAATCATTTAAACTTATGTTCAAGGTTAATGTTTCTAAAAAGTAGATTAGACCGGTACTCAAAGGTCAAGGTAAATGGGTCAAAATTGCAGTTACCCAAGGAAAGATTTTGCTACCAGGAATATGCTGTTGATTTAAAAGTCTTAGCACCAAATTTTCAATAGGTAAATGGGTAAAAGTTTTAAATAAGTATTTCATTTGTATTTGAATTGAAAACCTTAGCTCTAAGCATTCATAATGCATGGTCATGGATAAAGTTTTTAAAAGAAGGGTCAAACTCTATGGTCAAGGCCTAGGAAAGTTCTTATCACAAGAATTACACCTGTGAAGTATGGAAGTGTTCATTACTTACAACAAGGGTTAAAGTTTGGTAAAAGCTTTTCAAAAGTGGGTCAAACTCCAAGGTCAAAAGATCAAATATGTTTGTACCCAAAGAAAGGTCTTGTCACAAGAATTATACACATGAAACATTAAAGCTGTGTCTTCATCCAATCAAAAGTTATCTGCAAAGGTCAAGTTCTTCTGGACAAACAAACAATCAGACAGACAGGGCAAAATCTTGTAAAATAAATCTAAATCTTTGATTGTTGGGGCATAAAAAGCATAAATTTGGTTAAACTCATAGTACAGTACCTGGCCATAAGTGAGTCATAATTTTATTTTTACACTATATATTTCATTGAAAAACATATTTTTATAAAAACTTGTTGTGAAGTCAATTTTAGCTCAATTTTCATGATTTTTTCACTGAAACATGCAGAATTATTCAAATATTCTTTTCTTAAATGATAAACAAAATGATACTTAAACAATTGAGAATAAATTATAAAATATTGTCAAGACAAAATTTTCTAACCTCAAATTACTATGATTTCTTAACAAATTGAAGTCTTAAAATTTTTGTTTTACACCTGACCCGTGATTTCACGGTAATGCATAAAGATAAAACTTTTTTGAAATAATGTGAAGAAACTACAACAAATTCTGCATTTTATGGTGTTTTAGACATTAAAAAGAAACAACAAATGACACTGCAATAATATTTTAGAAAAATGTGTTTTTCAATGAAATATATAGTGGAAAAATAAAATTATGACTCACTTATGGCCAAGTACTGTAGCTCAGTGCATTGCCTCTTGCTTGTTCTAACTTGACTTTTCTACAATTGTTTGTAATTGATAGAAATGATTGTAGCTTAGTCATGACATGCTTCCAGAAAATTTTCATCCGAGTAATTATTTTAATTTTTTTTAACAGGTTCCCTATCATGGAGAAAGACAAATTCTGGTTCATGGTTTATGCAGGCAGTTGTATGGATCTTAAAATATGAAGCTCATCTCAAAGACCTTGTTGAAATGCTGGGAAAGGCAAGCATAGCTTTGATAAGCATTGTTCAGCACAATTGCATAAAAATCAGATTTTAAGGAAGGATTGTGAACAAAAGTGATCAGATTACATTAGCTTTATAAAATATACTGAAATTAGAAGTTATAATAATATCTTCCATTGCATCATTTTAATTTATTCTTTTAATGTAGGTAAACTACCTGGTCAGTAAAGGCAAGGCTTCTGATGGAGAATACCACTATGTAACAGTGTCCAACTACCACTCCTCACTCAGGAAAAAACTGTACTTCTTCCCAGGAATTTATGGAGATAAAAGAGTGCATCCGAGCTGTATAAATTAGTTCCTGGTGTAATGTGTTCCTCTAAAGTCAAGAAATACACTCAATATTAAGGATTAGTGAATTTAACTACAGTGTATGAAGACATATTGAAATCAAATTATACGTTTTACAAGTGTCATTTTATCATTTTTTTTGCATTGATAAGACTCTAATAAACGTGAACCCTTTGTACAACTTTGAAATAAACATGAACTACGTAACAGGAAATCACTTTCCGCTTGAACGCACACAATACACAGGTAATCAACAGAGGGAGTGCCTCAGAGATCGGGTAGTCCGTGCATCTAGTGAAATCTCAAGATCACAGTACAATGTAGTCAGGTACCAACAACAGAAAACTGCATAGATTTGGAGCTGCTCAGTAATATTCTTTTGCTGATAAAATGCATGTTTTTTTTTTAACTATGAAATCAATAAACTATTATTCAGATTTTTTTTATGTTTATTATGTTAAACTAAAGGAGAAAAACATACAGAAAGCAGTTTAATTGCATTAAATTATAAAATTTTGCTAGCATACTCTAAAGGACTCTATAGTACTGTGTTTAGTAGGACCGATTTTTTTTTTACCGTTTAAAAATTTAATTAATATAATTTTTTTTACAAAACCAGGTTGGCTTAGCAAACCCCTCTAGTTTTGACAGTCAGATTCTCAGTTTATGTAATTTTTTTCTTCAGTTTGAAATTTCATTAATTATACACATGTTCTATTCCAAATCATATTGACAGTATATACTCAAGTAAGTTGCGAAGCACAAGTTAGGGATTCTGAAAAGAAATCAATTTTTAATTTTTTTAGTGTTAAAAATTTTGCACATTAGTTGTATCTTGGAAGTCAGCTAGCTGCAAATCTGTAGCTCTCTGGTTGAAAAAAATTCGGATAGAAAAAAAATTCGGATATACAAACCAGAGAGTTTGTCCATCCGAATTTTTTTTTCAATCAGAGAGCTACAGATCTGCAGTTAGAAGTCAGCTTGACATACGACTAAATTAATTGTAGGTGTATTTAAAGTAAAGACTACTTGTAGTCAACTGCTTGTATTCCTAAAATTGTCAGATTTAACAATTTTTTAAAGCAAAATCTAAAGTCTTGTGTTAAAGTTAAATTAAATTGAAAACATTTTATTAAAAATTTGTGATGATATGTCTTTAAAAGAGCTACAAAAAGTACCCCCAAAATGCTGAAAAATGCACCATTTAGAACCATTTTAAACAAAATTTTCTCGGGGAAGGCCCCCCGAACCCCAACCTATGGGAGGGGGATACCCCCTCCTATGCCCTCCCCCTTTGGGCCTCAAAACCCCCCCAAATGAACTCCTGGATCCGCCACTGCAGATTACTTATGAATACTGACACACTGTTTTAAAATTCCGCCTATTTTTTAAAAACATTTTGTATTTCACATATGATATGAGAATTTGTACTTTTATGAGATTTTAACTTCATTCATAATTGTAAACAACGAGATAAACGAAATTTAATATACCAGGAATATATGTGCTTTTACAGTAATCAGTACTTTTGGTCATATAAACTTTTATTGTAGGTGATGGCCAAAAATCCTGGTTGCCTACTCTTTTTGAAATCAATATGTTCAACAGGACTAATCAGTGCTATATTTCAAAGTATTTGCATATACAAATGTATGATTATTATTTGTTGAAACTTGAAACTTGTTTATTTAATTAAACGCCTATTTTTACATAAAACGTATTCAATGGCGTTGTACATTAAGAAAATAAAAGATTATATTTTTCACTTTTTTAAAATAAATCTTTTTGTTAGTTTTCCAGTTTTAAATGTACTAAATGTATATAGTGTAAACACAGTAAAACTGGGTTAAAGTAAAGTATTGTGAATCTATGTATTTGGGGAATTTGTACTTTGTTATAGCTACTGTGAAATCACTGATTTAATTTACGTTGTTTTCGTGGTATGAAGAGACCTCACGAATTCCTGTCCACCACGAAATGTTAATTTTCATATGCACAACTACTAAAAAGATCTTCATCCACGAAATCAAATCCCTACTAAACCAACATTTTTTCTTCAAACCACGAAAATTTGACCCCATGAAAATATGTGATTTACAGTATTTAAGGAATTTGTTAAAGTTATACTGTAACAAAGTGCAATATAAATGATTCTCAGTTATGACTACTAATTGAGTATATGTTCATGGGAGTACCAAATACAAAAATATCTGGAGGACTCTAAATTTAATCTGAATTTAATTTCCAAAATAATGAAATGAATGATTTAGATTATTTTTAGCTGCTGAAAGTGAGGGATATACACATGTATTTTGGTGTTTCTCTTCATTCCATCCATCTGTCTGTATTTCTGTCTGTCTGTTATACTAATCTTTCATTTCCATGTGATATCTACAGAAGCCCTTGAGCTTTTCCAACAGCATTTTACACAACTCCCTTTGGGTGGAGGAAAACCCCAGGCCTATTTATTTCAGAGAATCTGCCCCCCCCCCCCCCCCCCCCCCCCTGCATAAGGAAAAAAGAAAAATCAAGCTCATAAAAACTCGGTATTATGTTTTACGCTACAACGGGAAACTACTCCCGGAGAGTTGACACTGGAGTTTGACTAAAATGAGCATATGGTCATGATAGGTATTTCCAATTTTCCTACAGGAACTTTATTGTTCCCATGGGAATTTTCTGTTCAAAGATGATTACCCCGCCTGGGGTGTTGCTAAAACGCGGAACGGAAAACGGAACGGAAAGCGGAACGGAACGGAAAACGGAAAATATCATTTGAGATTAAATCATTTAAAATATATAAATTTCTCAGAAACGATATATTTTATACATATTTAATCCCTCCATGATCAATACAAGTTTGATTAGTCATTTTAAGTCTCTTACGAAAAGCGCTGACAAAGTAATGACATAGCTCCAATTTCTTTCAGTATTTTTTTCTTACACTTACTGACTACTATTAATTTAACAGACAGAAAGTGTTGGAGATTCCAATGATCAATTCAATAGTATAAAGGTTATGTCTGGAAAACAGTTGGGGGATATTTGTTATCTTTATAAATCATGATAATTGGTAAAAAAAAAAAAAATAAAATGTAAAAAAAAAAAATCTTCTATAATAAGATTACTATTAGAGCACCCCTAGCTGCAATAATGTAGCCCTCTCCGATTTTTTTTAATCTGATGTTTTCTGGAGAGGGCCATCTCCCGAAGAAAAAGAGGGGGGAGAGGAGAGGGCCACATTATTGCAGCTAATCTCAATCCAAAGGGGGAACCAGAAAAAAAAAAAAGGGGAGAGGGCTACATTATTGCAGCTAGAGCACCCCTTTCCCACAAGCCCAGACAACACTTCGATTGTAAAACTGGTTTTTAAAATTATAAACAAGTTTGAGTCGCTTCCTATCAATTAAAATCTTGGATAGATGGAGTTGTAAATCTTTATTGTAGTAAAATTAATATATTGTCCATACGTTTCATTAAGTTATCAAAGTGAGTTTTCTTTTTTTGGGCGGGGGGGGGGGGGGGGGGGGGGGGGGG
>PRKT01000003.1:4409337-4455781 GCA_003671525.1 Saccostrea glomerata | reverse complement strand
CCCCCCCCCCCCCCCTTCCGACTCTGTACAGTCATATCATCGTAGGAAAAATATTATCTCATTCAAGGCATGCAACGGAATGTAACAATATAAATTGTTTTATTTGTGTTTTGTTTTTGTTCATTTTAACCCCCCTCTCTCTCCCTCTCTCTCTCTGGATTCTTTCTTTACATGTGACATGATCTACTTTGAATACTGCTTTTCGACAGGCATTTATGTCTACTGTTCAACCCAATTCATGTATCAAGAATAAAATCTTTAAACCAAACCCAATTCTATATATGCAAAATCCTGGATCTGCTCCCGTGGTGAACCTCCATGGTTTCGTATAAAGCTGTGAGCAACAGAGGCAACATTGACCAAAATGAATTTGCGGATAAATTATAAAGAAAAAAATACATTCTGCAACAATGTTACCCGGAAAACGAACGAAAAAATAAAACCCACAATATTCTTGAGTGGCCAGCTCTTGCTGAAATTTAATATTAAATTCCTAATGTGTCATTCAATTCTTTTGTATGCATGAAATTTTTATAATTATTAAAAAGAGCCTGCTGGAAAAGCTCTCAATAGTCCGACTAAAGCCTTATTATTGGCCAAAACCTTTGACAGTTGCAAATTATTTTCATAAATCCGACGTATACTAAGATTTTTTATTTGAACTGGCTTTTGTAGATTGTATACATTTCAAATTTTGCCAAAAATAGTAATTTGTTTTATCAAATGACTAATTTGTTTAATCAAATTAATAATATGTCATAACAAATTAATGATTAGCTTTAACAAATTAATAATTTGTTTTATCAAATTAATAATTTGTTTTAACAAATTAATAATCTGTTATATCAAATTAATAATTTTTATAACAAATTAGTAATTTGTTATAACAAATTAGTAATTTATTATATCAAATTATTAATCTGTTATATCAAATTATTAATCTGTTATATCAAATTAATAATCTGTTATATCAAATCATTAATTTGTTATGACAAATTAGTAATTTTTTTTTTAAAAATTGCTAATTTTTTTTAACAAATTACTAATTTTTTAATACAAATTAATAATTTGTTAAAACAAATTTTAAAAAGATACTGCTGCGGCCCTAATACGATTCCGTAAGAAAGTTAAACAGGGCACTTTTTTGTGCGCAATAGATATACAGTTTTTTCAATGTGTTGCACTGTAGCTCTTCGGTCTGTCAAAATATTTTTTTTCGGAGAGCTATAGTTCTGCAGCTAGGAGGGCTACTAACATCAATTATAAGGAATATTTTGTTGTGGAAACAGTGAAAGAATATGTTAGGAACACATGGTTAAAATAGTAATATTTTGAGTGGACGGTTTAAAGAAACACGGAGAAAAAAAAATCGAGAAACAGCGCAATAAATATACAGTTTTTTCAATGGGTGGCACTGTAGTTCTCCGGTCTGTCAAAATATTTTTTCGTAGAGCGTAAAATTTTGAATACATTTCATGGGACAGATTGATATTACTGCTTTAAAAATACATGTACAACAAAATCAAAACTCTATGTACTTAGGCCCGTGAGGGCTCTCCATTTCTTTTCGGATAATTTTTGAGGTGTATGTTTTTGTTTTGTTTTATTTTGTAATTAACAAATTAATTATGTATCTATTTGTATTATATATTTATTTATTATAGTTTGTTTGTTTGTTTGTTTGTTTGAGCAATGCAATAAGAAATTCGAAACATTTTTCGTACAATTTACCAGAACTTTTGCGCATGTGCATTGAATAAAAAATATTGTACACATCCGGCATGTGAATGTCCAATGTGGAAACTCTAGTTTTGCTAAAAGTGAAGGATTCCAATAGATTGCAACAAGGTCTGGGCTCACAGAACACTGACAGTAATCCACATAGTAGTATGGAGACGGTGCCATCTGATTTTATCGACGGCAATTTCAGTGAAGAAGAAGAGGCCGATGAAGTGCAGCCGTGGGGACGACTTATGCCACTCGGACCTGGGTTTATTACAGTCGGTAGGTGATCATACAGTCTGCTCGTCATCGTATTTTATTTAACTAAAACTTTACATGACTTAAGAACGAAAAACATATCGAATCTAAATGATAATAATAGGATTTCTAAATTTCGAGGAAATTCAATATGCAAGACCAAAATAGCCATAAATCTATCCTCTTACAGAATCTTTTGTATATGCCAAAAGTGGTGAAAAATCAGTTATCAATTAGGAATCGAACCCAGGGCCTCTGGCGTACTGTGCCAGCGCTCTAACAACTGAGCTATTGAGACCCAATATATTGACAGACTTTTACGCATGTGTAAACCCTGTGACATATTCCCCCTCTTTGTAGAAGTTTGTCATTGAATTCTATGAGTTAAAGAAATGCATGAAGTATATTCAAAGGGAACAAAAGGGTTTTGTATGTTGGGCGCCAAATGTCACAGGTGATGAAAAATTAAGTCTCAACCGGGATTCGAACCCAGGGCCTCTGGCATCCCGTGCCAGCGCTCGAACCACTTAGCTATTGAGACCAGCTATATTGACTGACTTTCTCGCACCTGTGAACCCGGTGATAGATATTAGTTTTTGCATAATCAATATTATTTTACTGGTATTACCATATTCATATTAATTTATTAATGTAGGACATTAATAAGATATGTTGTTTACAATGTATTATTTCTTCTACTTTTAGCATTGAAGAATGATGAATATTCCTTTGGCCGAGGAGAGAATTGTGATGTCTCTTTCAGTGTTCATATGGCTAAGAGCAAGCAGTGCTTTCAGGCATATAGCAAGGTTCACTTTAAGTTGACTAAGGTACATAATTCTCTCTACCAAATACAGACTTTCTGAGTTTCTAAGTTCTAACTCTTCTTCCTTTGAATCACAAACCACCATCTGGTGTATTGTCGTTATTGATACTATGTACACTTGGCCATAGGGAAACAAAGATCTATTCACAGTTCATCATAAAAACCATTCTGGTGCTATTTTTTTTATAATGTCTGAGATGTTTCATTATCATTTTATTTTCCTACAGCAACAAACCAGTGCTGGGGTTTTTGTTTTCCTAGAGGATACAAGTAGCAATGGAACATTTGTCAATGGTGAAAAAGTTGGTAAGTCATAAGCTTCAAATATAGATAAATGGGTGTTGTTATAACAACAATTGTTACCTACATGTATTAGATAAAAAGTGAATGCTTGCCAACAAAAATCTAACACCCATCATTTCTCTACGAAATGTTTTAATTTTTCAAGAAAAGAATTAGTCATATTCAGCTGTTTTGATGGGAATGTTCATTATCTATATACCCGGTAACTGTAAATAACTCAAGTTATATAAAAGATATACATTTACATATAGCAAGTGATTTTTTTTCATTATTCATTGATACTTCTGTAATTTTAGGGAAGGGAAACAAGCAAGTTTTGACTAATAATGATGAGATTGCGCTGGCTTTGAAGAACAACAAAGGTAATGATAAATGAAAACAATTTGGCAGAAAATAAAATGCAAGTTTACTGTGGGTAACTTAACTTTTACATGTCTTTTAAATCATAGTAACATATGTATGCTTAAGTTGAAAATTTTTTTTTCCAACTGTTATAAATCTTTTTATTAAGCAAAGTATTGCGTAGGGGCTCTTTTCCCCTCAACTGGCTGCTCTGGTAATTAGCCAAGGTAGGCGAGTGACAGTGCTGGCCGGAATACTGCTCCCTGCGATGGATTTAATTCCTTGTCTTGATTTCCTGAATAGTAGAATGTAGATAAAAAGAAATTAGATAATATATAACTTGATATACTATATGAAGTATTTGAACTGAACGACAAAGAATGGAAATTGATTTTTAAATTGCCTTTCAAAGTTACAAACAACTGCAAATTGCAATGGTTTCAGTATCAAATTTTAAACAAAATTTTGGCCTCAAACTCATATCTATTCAAAATCAAAATCATAGACAACAACAATTTGCTTTGGGAGTGTGATCATGTACAAAAATTTTTAAGAGAATTTGAAAATTACCTTGAAAATAAAACAAATTTTCAGATATCAGTAACAAAAAACAATTTCATTTTTGGATTCTTAGATAAAAGGAAAAAGATACAAAACAATCTCGTTCTATGGCTTAAATATTATATCTACACAATGAGGTGCACAGGGAAGACAGTTAATGTACCTGCTGCGATATCGCTTATGAATACATTTTATGAAACTCAAAAATATGTTGCATACAAAAATGGTGAAAAGGATATGTTTGATACCTGCTGGAACTGTTGGAAGCTTTTATTTCAATGAATTTTCAGATTGATATAAATATAATGAATACATGAACTCCTTTCTCTTTTCTCCCTCTCCCTAGCTTTCTCCTCTGCTCCCCCATCTCTCTATCTCTCTCTCTTTCCTTCTCTTTCAAAAAATGTAAAAATTACACCTTCTGTATTTGTTATTAATCATTTATTTTTTGAAATAACAGAATGTGAAAAACAAATATAAAGAATTATAAAAAATATATATATATACTTGTATATTTCCATTTCAGCATACATGTATCTAGATCTAAGCCAGGATGAGGATAAGTCATTACCACAGGTGATCAGAGAGAAATACACCCTGGGCAGGACTCTTGGAAAGTAATAAAATCTCTCTTTAATAAATTCACTTCTATCTATACATGCATGTACCAGATCTTCTAATTACCTGTCATAGAAGTTCGACATTTCCTTACTTATGATTTGATCAATTTTTCCTTATTCTGAAGTACTATTTTATACACATCAAACATTTAATAAAAAGTTTATACATGTAGATATTCTGTATAGAATGCCAAAATGGAGAGAATCAAGACTTACTGGATTATCTTGATTAAAACTTAATGGGCTTTTTGATAGTTTTAAAGTACATTGTACACATGTTTCAAAGAGTTTTAAACAAGGCAACCATGAAGATTATATATCAGTTAAAGAAGACAAAAAGTTTGGGTTGGTAAATATAGGTTTTTAGATACATGTAATGATGTATCTGATATGTTTCTTTGTGTATATGTATTTGTTATCATATACTGGTAATTTTCTTGAAACAGAGGGGCATGTGGTGAAGTCAAGATAGCGTTTTCCAAAGGAGATTGTCAAAGATTTGCTGTCAAAGTTATATCAAAGAAGAAGTTTACAATAGGTGGTAACAATCAAATTGTAAGTAAATACAAGTCCTATCAGACAACTTATTTGATTTGAATGTTTACAGAATTTTAAATGTTACCTGAAATACATTGTACTCTGCTAAAACTCACATAATTCATTTGAATGTTTACAGAATTTAGGACAACAAGTCATGAATGAGGTTAAATTACTGAAGGCATTAAAGCATGTAAGTGCAATATAAAACAGACATTAATCATAATGACTGTAAAATCTCATATATCCATAATCTCTTTGTTTAACTTGAGTAAGTAATTACATACCTGTACGTGGAAGTAAAAGAAAAACAATATTAAAGTTGATCTTGTCAACAGGGGGAACAGCTTCAATCTCTTTCTGTATTACAGAAGTATGAAAATTGTATTATAAATTATATGAACGTTGATACATAGTTAACTGTCCTGTTTGATAACTTGTATTTATTGTTTACAGCCCTGTATAATAAAGATAGAAGATGTGGTGGACACACCAGATGTACTGTACATAATCCTAGAATTGTAAGTCAGAATGCATATAGGTACTGTGTTACGGACTGCTCACACAAATGTTAGATTGGTAACCAAAATCTGATGTTATTTAGCAATCCTGTAAAGTTATGATGTTCTGCAGACTGTATAAAAATTGAACTATCATTCATTTAACTTGCACACATACATGTATATGGATAAGACCTTTTAGTGCTCTTTTAAAATAATATTTATCTGTGAATTCTCTCTCCATACAACTACATTCCCTGAAACATTCTACTTTCCCACCTGAACGGTGAACGAACGGTGAACAAACGCAGAGCGCACGGTGAGTGAACGATGTGCTGAACGCAATTTGATGAACGATGTGTGAACGGTGAACGCAGAACACGAAGGGAGCGCGAACACGAGCGCAAGGTGAATGGTGAACGAACTGTGAACGCAAGATGAACAATTTATTTGGAATGCCTCCGATCTTTTCCTTCTATTGAAATTATTCTATAATTCTAATTTCAGGTGCTTTAATATAAAAACACCGTAGATAAATAAATAAATAAATAATAAAAACATTTTTTTCTGTACATATTTGCACCTATGATTTAAATCAATAGTTTTATAACACAATTTTAATTGCCATAAAATGTGTATTTGTGACCGAACGGATGTAGTTTACATATAAAATCAATCTGTTTAGATATATACATGTAGTAAATATGCTTATCTTTTCACTTCTAAAATAATGTGGAATTTAGAAGATAAAACTACTACTCATAGAATGAATTTATTACATTGTACGTAGTTGAATCAACCATACATGTATTTCCCTGCCAATGCGACTCTGAGTAAAATAACGGATTTTTTTTTTAATTCACAATTGTCTGTTGACGTATTGCATAAAACCTCTTGTTTTTTTAAAATTCTATTGCAAAATATTCTTTTATATCCTTTTATGATGATTATTTTAGCTAACTTCTACATGTATATGTAGATATTTCCTCGCCGTGATTATACTCGGCAGGATGATGGAAATTAAGAGGCATTCAATAATTATTTGTAATACCCGTAACTGGTAGATTAAATTTTCAAAATTAAATAAGTAATCTGAACAGAGAAATGTATGAGAGAGAGAGAGAGAGAGAGAGAGAGAGAGAGAGAGAGAGATCTGTTGTATTAAATAAAAATTCTTATTATTTTTCTAAAATATTCCAAGCAGTAAAGGTAATCAATTTTTTTTAGATTAACAAATCCATTTGACAGTAATCATTGGCTTTTATTTTCTGTCAAGTTCACACGTTCACAGGAAGTCCACATGTATTTGTCCTGTCAATAAATTTCATTTGACACAGTGGAAGTGTGGAAATCACGTTTCACCGAACATGCCGAAAGGCGAAGGCAGTCTCTTAGTATTTTCAATAAGTTTTAATATTTTTCCCTATCATTTCTAGATCTGATTTTTGCATTCCTGCAGAAAAAAAATTAATAATGGGAATTTATTCTTGGAAGGATTAAGTTTTAAATTGAGTTTGAAACATATTCCCTGCCAATTTAAAATACTACTGTCGACACAAGTGTATTCAAAATTTCTATTGTTTAATGACTGTTTGATGTTGGTTTTAAGACTGATTTTCTTGTGGTACAATACACATTAAGTATGCATTAGTTAAATACTGAAAATACTCACTAAGAATTTTATTTCAGGAGAAAAGGCACTGGAGGAAATACTAAAAATACTCACTAAGAATTTTATTTTGGGAGAAAAGGCACCAGGGGGAGGGGGGGGTCTTAATTATACTGAATGGCAAACATATATTTAGGTACGGTGAAAGAAAGAATTTTCCTTCTCTTATAATAGACTATTTTAAACAGTTGGTCTTTTCTAAAATTTAAAATCACGCTATCAGTTTAAATAGCTCTAAATATATTTAATTTTAAGTGAATATTTGCAGTACTGTTCAAAATTCTCAGACCTACATGTAGTTTAAAATACGTGTTATTGTAGAAATAATTTTTTTGTGTATTCTTGTCTTGTAAAAGACTTGGATTAATTATTATACATTCATTAATGATTTGTCGTCTTTAACATTGCAACAAATCGTTGCCGTGCGTGAAGCATTTGAACTCTGCTCTTTTTTTTTAAATTTAATATTTTAGTATTGTTCAACATACATGTAGGTACTTAATGTATTATTTTCCATGGAAATTTCATGAACAGCTGAATTATAATAATAGAAATATAAATATCATAGATAATTTTTGCAATGAAATAATTATTCTTCGAACACGATATCAAAGTTATTTAATTGATAAACGTGTATATCCTTACCATCAAAAAGATAAGTCCTTTCACTTTGGGGTTCCGAATGACAGTGAAGACTGAACGATAAGTGAACGGTGAACGCAAAGTAAACGGAACGAAGAGCGAACGGTGAACACGAGCGCACGGTGAACGGTGAAGGCAATACTGTGAACAGAGAGCGAACGGAAAAATGGGAAAGTAGAACGTTTCAGGGACTGTACATGCAAATAGTCTCTCTATAGATTACATTATTGTCTTGATATTTATATACTAGCTGCAATAAAATAACCCTCTCTGATTTTTTGTTTCTTAATTCCCCCCCCCCCCCCCCCCCCCCCCCCCCCCCCCCCCCCCCCACACACACACACACAAAAAGGAGAGGGGTACATTATTGAATCTTTTTACCGGTATATACATATACTTGACTACTTGTACCATTGAAGTTGTAGACTTGGTACTTTTATATCCCCTTTCTCATTGAATACTTCAGAGTTGATGGAGGTGAACTGTTTGATAAGGTGATCAGTATCGGGCAGTATGATGAACCAACAGCTAAACTCATCTTCTACCAGATGGTGTGTGCTGTCAAGGTAAATAAAGAGGGATAAGTAGGATTTCATTAATGTACATACTTATGTGCAGTATGACATCAATACATCTTTACCATTTGGATCATTGATATAATGAAAAGTGGGTGTATATATTGTACCATAATAATTGTTGTAATTTTCTGTTTTTCAGTATCTTCATGATGAAGGAATTACCCACAGAGATTTAAAGGTAATAAGTTAAACATAAAATATACTTTTTTGCTAAGTAAAATGCAATTTTTCATCAAAAATTAACAGACCACACATTTGAATAATCCATGTTTTTCTTTCTTTAGCCAGAGAACATTCTATTGGCAAATGAAGAGAATGAAACATTAATCAAAGTAAGTGAATCATTCAAATAAAAGATGTAGATGTCTGAATTTAGGAAGAGTAAGATTGCTCACAATTGTTTTTCTTGGAAAAGGGGGAGGGGGGAGGGTAATTAAGGAACTTACAGACAATATTTCTGGAAAAAAATGTTGTCTTCTTTATTAAACACTCTTAATGGTTTTGTTTGATGCACTGTGATTTTATGAAAATTATACTTTGTTTATATAGCACTGATGTCTTTGTAAACAGGTAACAGATTTTGGTTTGTCCAAGTTTGTTGATGCCGGTACAATGATGAAAACATTCTGTGGAACTCCGTCTTATCTGGCCCCCGAGATTCTGCTGACTGCTGGGATGGGGGCGTACACAAAGGCCATCGACTGCTGGAGTCTTGGGGTCATATTATACATCTGGTAAAATACTCCATATAATACAGGAGATAAATTTCTCCAATCTTTTTCATTTAGGGCAGAACATTAATCCTCAAGATTTTTATCTCTAACACAGAGGTTAACTTTTATGTACATGTATTTTAATAAGATATATTCAGTGTAAATTGCATTGATTTTCAGTTTAGCGGGTTATCCCCCCTTCTCAGATGAACGTGAGGACATGAGTCTAGATAAACAGATAAAGGGAGGTCACTACTCATTCCCAAAGGAATTCTGGAGTGGAATATCAGACTCAGGTATTCAATATGATATAAGAAAGATTTAAAATGTTGAATAACTGTAGCTGCTCTTTAAGCTATTTTACTTTAAAAAAATTATTGTCATTGGCAATATGGGAATGCATTAAAATCCAGAAAATACTGACATTTTTGCCTGTGATTTCAAATCTTTAAAAAAGAAATCTCTCTTTCAATATGATTTTTGTTACTAGGGTTTATTTTATAATCTACTAAAGGCAAATGATGTTATTAATCATCATGTACTGTCTATCTTTTATTCCTCAGCCATTGATGTCATTAAGAAGTTGCTGACAGTGGAGCCAAAAAAGCGAGCCACGTTAGATGAAGTCATTAATCATCCCTGGTTCAAGGTACTGAAAGTGAGACAAAGGGAATGTAGAGATAACTGGTTAAGGGTATTTAATGTGACAAAGAAAAGGGAATGTAGAGCTACAAATCTGGTACACACATTAATTGCTATATAGACATGGAGATTTCATTTTCACAAGATTATGCTGTTATTTCTGGTCAGAATTAGACTGCACAAAGTTATTTATAAGAAGCCTTGATGTACAAACTAAATCAATGTACTGCTTAAAAATCAAGTCCAATCTTAGTATTTAGTAGAAAAGCACAGCCATATTTTTGAATCACTATACAAACGTGGGTCAAGATTTACATTTGAAATTTAACATTTTAGGCAATGCAACACAAGGCAAGTTCCTCAATTTTCTCGTATTAATGGTATAAATTCTGATTACAGGATGAACCTATGAAGAAGAAAGCCAGCTTATTAATGTACCCAGATTCAGGGGGCATGGCACCACCTTTGACCAGGGTTAGTAATACTGTAAACAGTTCTTTTTAAGAAATTATGAGAAATTATGCTGTGTTCTTTGAATTCGCCCCATTTCAAATTCACCCAATCAAAAAGAGGGCAACAAGGGCAAAAATTAAATGGGGGCCATCTACCAACTTTTACCTCCTCTGAGCCAAAGGCTCAAAGAGCTAATGCCATGGACTTAAGTGCAATGTGTTGTGTGCCACAGGCATCATCTTTTAGAATATACTGTAGGTTATGCACCAAGAACCACTTGGCCAATTTTTGTCAGATTTGGTACAAAGTTTCCCTAGCCAAAAATGATTCCTTTACAAAATTTTGAGGGTTTTTTGTAATTTTTCCTTACAGCCTGGAAAGAAGCGATCACTGGAACAAAATGATGAATCGCCAGCTGCCAAGAGACAGACTTCTGTAGATACCAACTCCACCTCCTCCCCACCCAGCACACCATGAGGGGGACAAAACTCAGCATGGTGGGGATAAAACTCATCATGACGGGGGTCAAAACATACCAAGGAGGAGGCGTAATCTGTGCATATTAAACTGTGTGTTTGTAGGTATACATGTATTATTAGTCTGACTGTGACACAGGTTGTATGGCAATCAGAGTGAATGACATGAGAGGACCAACGTAAAAACACGTTTTTCATTTTTGTGTATTTGTTATTTGTGATACAGAGTGTATATATTTGTATGATTGTTACTTATGTTGATGAAGACTGATGCAAGCATGCTATTGGTTGTAATTTAGTTTAACTACTGTGTAGAAGTTTAGAGTTTGATTTACTTGTATGATTTTGTTTTAAATTGTGACCAATGAAAGAAAATGATATGCTTAGCATACCTAGGTGTATCAAGCAGTATTTTAAGATAAATCAAAATAAAATCAAAGACATTAGGGTTTGTAACCTAGTCTGTATTTTGTGTTGTATTTACTATGGTTAAAATTTATTGTCATGATAAAATTTGCCATCATCACTAGAATTAGAATTAGAATTTTTATCACCCAAACACTACAAGGACTCAGTATTAAATTGAGGATACTATATTAGCCCCCAAGGCATTCACACCTGTACAAAATAAGCCCCTCCCTCACCTGGAATTTACCACCCGGTAAAAAATCTCTGCCTTTAAAGGTCAGGCCTTAAATGTCAACGTAAAATGATTCAACTGATTTTAGTTTACTCTGAATCTAGTAACATTAAAATTAAAAATATCATGTTTGACTTGCCACTTTGTCTAAATGATTTATTTTTTCAAACGGATAAGCCATGCATTTAGAAATTGCTGTTCTTTTTTCTTCATGGTATGATTACTGATCGTGTCTTCAGATTTTACATCCAGTAGATTAATACAATTTACTAATAAGAGCAGTATCCCTTGGAAATTAAACAGTGATTGTTTCCTGATCTGAATATGTGTTTATTATGTCACTGCCCAGAGCCATTACTTGAGGACCTTTTTATGACTTGCTGAATATGATTTGATGATTTCCTGTGCATTAATTCGCACTTTATAATTTTATTATACAATGTATATTTTTTTAAGTTCATCTGATTGCATTTTGAACAAGTTTTTTTGCACAATAGTTTTATTTTCAGAAGTATCTGGTTGTACAAAATATTGGTACTAGTTGTATAGATTTATTGCTAGATTTAGCTAAATACAATTTTTATCACTTTTTGAATGTGTTTTCTTTTTTCTCATTGAGCGTTTGGTAGAAAGCGGACTCCTTACATTCTCTTATTCCTCCAGTGTTGGAAATTATGATCTAAACCTCTATCTTTATTGATACATGTACATAGTGCATTAAGTCATAAAACCTTGTAAAGAGGTGTTCAACTTCAGAAGACTCCAGCATAATTATAATGAAGATTACAACAGTTTATCTTCATCCATTTGTGTATTGTTATCAAACATATGCAACATTTTTGCATGCAACCAAATGAAACGATTTCTTTGATAAACTGAGCATGCTTGGCACTTTTGCTCAAGTATAAATGTCATATTGCAAAAAAATATCCATAGAAATAAATAACAGAACATATAGTAATTAAGTCCATAGGTCATTTCCGTCCCTTCTTCCTCAGTGATTGACCAGTACCAGAAAACGCTTCAAATGATTTTTCATCCTAGAAAGAAAATCATAAAAATATTTGTAAAATGAGTTATACATGACCATTTAAAATGATAGTGATTTCAAAAAAAAATTTCAGTTTGATTTTTCAAACATGCCCTAATTGAGCTAAAACATATTTTTTCAGACTGATCACAAAAAGGAAACTGAAATTTTAATCCTCTGTGTAAGAAAACAGACCTCTGTAGCTTCATTGTTGGTCTGTCTCTGAGTTCTTATGAACTTGATGGTTCCCTTCTTGTAGCCATAGTCTGGAATCCCTCTACAAAATGTCCAAAAAACCTCATCAGTAAGCTTATTCTTCTAATTAGAATACAAAAGACTAAAAACCTGCAAATCACTCAAAATAATGGCATCTCTCTGTGCCTCCGAGCAAACATTTCAGTTGGTGAATGTTTGTTGGTTTTGATGCTGGGAGCAAGGAAATGATGACCCGCTTTAATCACTCGGTCACTTTGCAGGACTGTAGAGGAAATAAATTAGAATTCATATATTGTATGTAAAGTGAAGGAGACTTGACCTCTTTTGGACTGCATTTGAAGTTTCTATTGGAGATGGCTCTGTGCCTTTCTTTTTCCCATCTAGTCTATTCCCAGCACCACTGAAAACCTGTAATTAAATGAAGATTATATTAAATTCTGCAGATTTCAAGATATCCATGGTAAAAATACTTCAGTAGAGGCAATTCTTACTTTAAATGAGGAATCTTCAATATCCATGTTATCCTGTTCAAGAAAATTTAAAGAAAATCAAGAACATGCAAGAATACATATAAAGAATATATTCGCGAGACGGCTTATTAAAATACTAGGTTAATTTTAAAACTTTGCGAATACAGGTAAATGTACATTATGAACTGCAATGCATTAAACACAATTCAATTATGAAATATACCTACCACTTCAGCTGATGCCATTTCCTCCTCTCCTTGTGCTTTCTTCCATGACTCGGGTTCTTTGTATCCCACAGGTGGAGCAAAGTCAACCTGCATGTACAGATTTTACTTTAATGAGCATAAACCCTTAAGAGAAGTGATTTATAACTACTTGATCTATTGTGTGCCAAGGATTCTTCAAAATCAGAGTTACCATCCCCGGCCAGTACTCTTACTTATAACTTTGAGGAATATTTGAGGTTTCTAACACATTAATTACGCAAAACAATAAAAATTCAAGGGTTATCAATACAATTATCACAGAACTGTCTTCAAAACTTGGTACAATGAGTATTCTACTGGTCCTCAGTCCAACAGTATGATGATGCTCTAGTAGGTACACAGAGAGATTTTTGATTTGGCACAATGTAACCAAGATATAAGGAGAGAGTGGGAAATTAATCAAGGATCTTAGTTGTAGGAAGAGCATAATGAGTAGGTCCAGTTCTCAGTTCAATTCAGGACAAATAATATCTAAAGTGTTTTCACTCATATCAAGGAGTATCTAGGGTCTGACGTCTACTTTTTTTTCAGCATAGTGAGTATCTACCAGTAGTGCTCAGTCTAACTCTGTACCATTAAAACACTCTGTCAAACTAAATACACTGAGAATTCAAAGTCAATACATGAAATAACCTTAGGCATCATAGATCTTCATTACTTTAACTCAACAGGATGTATGTAGAGGTACAACTTGATAGGTAAGTGCATTTAAAATTATCAAACATGTTACATGAACATGTGTAAATAACACAGACATGTAAAAAACCAAACTCCCTGTCTGTTATCTCGGAATAATTAGAAATAGCTGTGTTCTTACATTCATATCGCACTCGATGATTGATACTGCCCTGTCTGGTTTGGTCTCCAGCACCAACATATCATAATTCTGTAAACAGATGATTTAGCGTTAATAAAAACATTTTTTTCCATGAACATATTTAAATATTTCATATTATTATCCTTCACAATAATAAAATAAATCTTATTGGTCTAGAGCTACATGTACACTTAAGGAGACAACATATAGCGTTGCCATCAAATACAGGGAGCCAACTGTGTTGTCTCCCTTGAGAGGACAATAAAAAAAAGTATGTGATAATAAAATAGCACAAGAGAACACATAGGGTGACAACTGTATTGTCCCCTTTTAGATTAGAAAAAAAGTTGTGAGATAAACTTTTATAAGATGAAATGAATACATACCCTTTCATTGTATTTTATAGATATTATATCATCTGTTGTCAAGCAGGCAAAACTCCGAAGCATATTTTCCAATCTAAACAATGCTAAGGAATACCGGGGGTATGTATAATCAAATAGTACAAAAAAGTGTGATAGTTAGGCCTATTTCTCCATCAACTGTATAACCATATAAATACCATGAACACTTAACACACCTAAAATTCATAAAACTAGGGCATATATCTTATATTTAAAAAGATACACAGCTTTAGGGTTAGTGATGTCAAGAAAGTCCACAGATTGTGGCTGAAATCTGGCAAACGTGGCGACTTTCAGGGAAACATTTTCCACTTGAATCAGATCTCCCTCTGTTAATAACAAATTCGTCATCATCTGAAAGACACAATGGGTGAATATTGTTGAAATTTTTAGAAGTCGGACAAGATTTTGAATTACAGTAATCAAAAGAAAGTACTACAATACCGAACAGCTCTTGCATGAAACAAGAATATTTTCCATAATTAAATTATACATCAGACAAAAATTACAAGTGCAAATCTCATGCACACCGGCTATTTTTGCAACAAAACCTATGATATCAGGCAGATATAGGCAACACATGATCAGAAAAGCTCACATCTGCTTTCAGCTCAAGAGAGCTAAATGCTCATTAAAAACTAAGAGAGATCATTTTTTATACAGACCCAGTAAGGAATGTAGATTCTTCCCTCATCAGCTACAAACTCTAGAACCCCACAGTGAGTTTCTCGATTCTTTTTCTTGTTGGTCAGCTTGAAAAGCATTGGATACTGAATGTGTAATCGAGCTGAAAGGGAATTAAGGATTGTTAAATTTAATTATTAATTGTTAAATTGTTAAATTTAATTATTAAAATAAGATACAATCATGTATGATTTTAATCATTTCAAAAGACAATCTAATTAAAATTAGATCTTTGATCTGCTCCAGTTTGATCGTGTAGCGATCAAACTGGAGCGGATCAAAGATCTAATTTTGATTAGATTGTTCAAAAGACAGATTTGTCAAAATATCAATTCATATATGTATATCTATAAATTAAAACAAGTTCATTTTTGGGGCAAAATTTACATTTCAAAAAAAGAAATGTGAATTGCTACAATAAATGTCCTCCTCATCAGAAAAAGAATGATTATAAAGAACTGGTACATACCATCATATATGCTACAAAATACTTACTTAGCTGATCTAGTGCTGATGGAGGCATAATTACTGAAAATGTACAAAACTTTTTGTAAATTTATATCGTGAAAAAGTAGTTTATCAGCAGTAAAAAATGCAAATCCAACTAAAGTAAATCATTCTGCATCTGTTTTAGAGAAAATATGCCTGAGAATCAGATTATTTATTTATCTGTAACATGTCACATACTTTTTCCACCTCGTTCCACGTCATCTCTTTCTCCAAGCATAGTGACAGAATAACATCGGTATGTCTGGTTAAAACTCCTTCCCATCTCTGGGAACATCTGACCAAAACCAAACTACAACACACATATCAAGCCGAATATACACAAAGTCCTTACCATAATTTTTATAGCTTTATGTAGTGTACAGACTGTCACTATAAAATACAGTAAGAGTGTTTCACTTTAAATGGGTATTTGTTTCTGACTTTATATTTTGAATTATCTTGCTCCCGTGGGAGCAATCAAAAATTGCACTAGTGGCCATGTTTCAGGCCCCTGTGCGGGGTATTGGGTATAGTTTTCAACTAGCAATAACCACGCCTCGGATAAACCTCATTGGCTATGGTACCGCCACTGCGCAAAGCTAATAATATGTTCTCGTAGGACAGTCTAAGTAGTATTAATACTGAAGTGTTATTGTGGTGTTTACCAGATACAAATTAAAAATATTAATGAAATCAAATTCAGACAGCGAATTGAGAGGTTAATTCAAAAACATACATATACAACAATTTTGAACTTTAATATTGCAAATTAGTATCATTTACTTTCATCATAAAAAAATATTTTTTTCCAAAAAAAATTTTTTTTTGTTAAGTCTGTTCTCAACGTTTATGATACGTGCATGGGGGAGATAATCAGTACGAGGTAAACAGTTGTTCAAAGACATTTTATAGTTTATTAGCAGCGTTTTCTTCAAATGTTGGTAAGTTTAAATTTCTGGGTCATTATTTTCTTATCTTTGGAATTATATAGATTTCACCAAAAAAAAGTCAGTGCAAGGAGGTATTGTCATAAAGATTTTGCAAAAAAAGCAAGATGAACAGGTGATCAAATACTTCATTACTTGTAGCGTCTAAACTACTTATGTACATGTATTTTCTCTAACACATAAATTTCCGCTTACCATACTGAATGTCCCTGATAATTAACTTCGGAAATATACTTAAAATCAAGTCATCGACTGAAAAAAAAGAATGACATATACAAAAACAAACAGAAAGTTCACACATGCGTAGTCCGACTTTCGGTTTTAGATTTCAGAATTACGATCCCGATGGTAATTAATCCTATGTAAAGAATGTTTTCATTGGTTAAGTTAGCTGGATATTGACCAATAAGAGAATTCATTCGGAACTCCTTGTCGAATATAACGCGCCAAAAATGAGTTGGTAAACAATGACACAAGATGTTCCTCAAAGATATCAAATCTGGGTTTTATGATGCTGTTAGGCACCAGGTATGTGGCGCTGAATTGCATGAGAGAAAATATTCGATTTCTCAAAACTGTGTTTGTTAAATTTTTGTCAGTTAAAATATGAAATTGTTAATTTATCACTTTTCTCATGTGACACACACAGATATCTCCCTCCCATGTGTTTGTTCCTTTCTGTATTTTGACAGGTCTTTCACAATCTTTTGATTGTGTTGTCAACTTGAATAGCATAGTGTTTAGACTTAAGAATACAGGAAACAGTTTGGAAAACGGATTGAATGGGTGTCAGATAAGTCAGTTTTTACTGTATAATTTTTATCTTTTACAGAGAGTTTTGGTATTGGTGGCCTTTGATGTAGATGCTCTTTGTGCATGTAAAATTTTACAGGTAAGCAGGTTAATCAAAAGATGCATTCACAAACTCTTACGGTTGTATAATATGTTTTACGGTGTGACCGTTGGGGTGAGCGCAGTTTATTTACTATCATAAACCTACACATGTACTGTCTATCATTCAAGAAAAAGAAAGCAAAAAGAATAAAACAAAACAATAAAACGAAATCATTTCCCAAGCATCGGGATCGAGATTCATAACTTCTCGGAAGTTTCCGACAAAATCGGAAATACCCGAACCGTTGAAGTGACGAAAGTATGACATCAGATAAAAAGTTCTGTTGACTTAGGATGCAAACGCTAGTTTTATGGAAAAGAGATTGCATATAAATCGTTCTTTTCAAGTAAGTTGTTGCTATGTTTTAGCCACCATGTTGCTGTGCACCGCAACATGTTTTCCGAGTTTCGCGGAGGCAACCGACATAACTTCGTCAAAATTCGTAAGTTTCCGGTGACGTCATTTGTATCATTTTCGAAGGGCAAGGTGAAGGACGGTGTTGTGACATGGGGGTATTTTTTTGAATAAGGTAAGGCAAAATCATTTCGTTAAGATTTCAGTAAGAACAATGTTCCTTTAATTTAATTTAATTTTTTTTCTATTTTTGATTTATTTGCGCAAAGGACATTGGGTAGTGCAGGAATTCTGGGAATGTTGCACAGAGAAATTTGGCTGACGTATGTACAGATTTCAATCCGAATTTCCTCTGTTCATACACGTTAGTCTATTGAGCTCGCTGCGCTCGCTATAATATACATAGAATTCGGGGAAGGGAGGGGGGGGGGGGGGGGGGGGGGGGGGGGGGATAAAAAAAGTAACAAAGAAAACGTTGATTTTAAGTTTCTTTTTTCTATCCTTTTACCTTCCATGGCTTTAAGATTCTTATGATTTGATAATATGTGCTTTTTTCCAGTGTTTATTCCAGTCAGACCAGATTTTATACACCATTGTCCCAGTGACAGGAAAAGAAAATTTACAGCAAGCTTATATAGAAAACTCAGAAGGGGTTTGTTCACAGCTAATTAATATTTTGATGGTGCGACTGTTAAGGGAGAGTGCAGATACCTTTACAGTATAGTTAATTGATTTCGCTTCTCTTCAAACTGCACTTGGACACTTGGTATGTCTTGACTCTGATGTCACTTGACATCCTATATTAGTTGCATTAATATACCTAATCCTGAAGTGAACAGTGCAGATTTTAATGAAGAATGCTTTATTTACCATTATTATCTGTAATATTATCAGTAAATCAAAGCAAGTTTATTTCTTTTTGAATTTTTGTTACCGCAAGGACATAGTTTTCGGCAAGATTCATTTCGCAAAGGATTTTGGCTTCAGAATTACTGGGGAAGAAATTCTATTGAATGGATGTGTAGTAGTCAAAATTTTCCTTCTCCAAGGCCTTGTCATTAGAGCTTGCAGGGAAAAGCAGCACTTTGCACCACTGGCTGCACTTGCTATAAATTAAAATTTACAGCAGCATTACACTGCAATGTTCATTGTATAAAAAAGAAGAAAATATTAAGTTTTTCAGAAATGCTTTGTTTTAATTGTTTCTTACTATTTATTGCTGTGTTGGTGGTTTGTAAATTTTTAGATGTTTTGTAGGTGCGACATGTGTTGATGATAAATTGTGGTGCCTCCATTGATGTGGTAGATGTTCTACAACCAGAGGAATGTGTTCGTTTCTATATTTGTGACAGGTAAGAGACTATACAAATAATTTCCAGACTGTAGCATTTCACTCCTTGACCTACATAATTAAAAAAAAATTTTTGTATTTTTGCAAAAAACATCAAAGAAGTTTCACCTAAATTCCGTGTCTAGGCCCTGAAGAACACTTAAGTATGAGGAGTGATTTTTTTTTTTAAATCAAATATGGATTATCAAATGCTATAATTTATAAATGATGACAAAAACAATTAATTGAATGCAGACATGTTTCATCATTATTTCCTCTGTTATTATTAGCCACAGACCAGTAGACGTACACAATGTGTTCAATGCAGTTCAAGTCAAGCTACTCATGAAGGAGGATGACTTTGATGACAACCCAATTCCAGAATACGACTCAGTCTTCAGGGAAGAACAGGTAAAATTGCAAGCATTTGAATCTGTCATACATGTAGAGGTTTACTAAAACAAACATATATCTGCCAGAAATGTGTTGGGATTCATAGCTTTAAAACATCTGATTTAATGATGCTAGAGGTACATTTTGTATATGAGAAAAAGAAGCTATCCAAAAAAAAAAAAAATGTCCTGTGGAAAAATATACTCACTTTTCAATAAGTTTTGATCATTAGTGAAATGCATGTATAATTTTTCTTTTAACTGAACATAAACGATATTTTCAGTAACAAGTTCTTAGTGATTGAGAAAGCAGTTTTATAAGATTAATATTGGATGAATTGAATTTGGATGTGATGCATCACTCCTAGCTGCAGATCTGTAGCGTTATGGTTTTATATACTTGTCTTTGACCATAACGCTACAGATCCCGTAATGTAAAAAAGATGCAATTTACGGCGCAATATTTTTTGCGCACTTGGGAGAATTTCTCCACTTTCCAGTATCGGTCAATAAACTACCTTTCACTCTCTAATTATAGACACATTATTCAACTAATCTATATATTTTATCCATCTACCTACCCTAGTCGTCTCTACAAGTGATAAACTCACTTTACTAAAATTATATGTTAGGTTGCTGAAAATTCACTTCAAGCGAGTTTATTGCCTATAGAGACAACTATAGATGGTTTGGAGGTGGATAAAATATAAATATTGGCTACAGAATGTGTCTAGAATTAGGGAGTGAAAGGTAGTTGATTAACCAATGCTAGAAAGTGGAGAAATTCTCCCCAAAAGCGCGCAAAAAATATTGCGCCGTAAATTGCACCTGTTTTGCATTACGGGATCTGTAGCGTTATGGTCAAAGACAAGTATATAAAACCATAACGCTACAGATCTGCAGCTACATCACTCCATGACCAAGTTATAATGAATTTTCCCTACCAATATACAACAAATTTTAAAAGCTGAGTAAAGTTTACTCACATATGGAAATTGAAATAAACACCCAATTTCAAAATCTATTTTAAAATAATGTATCCCTGTGGTATTACTGGCCTTGTAAAGAAAAGCTGCCTGTATACAACACATTTGTCAAAGGCACATGTAAATAAAAAAAAAAGATCAAACTTAGGTTTTTTTTTAATGGTTTATATCAACATACACTTTTAGGCTTTCAATTTATTAACTTCCACAGATATTGCACTTAAATCTTGCAAATGCATAATACACATGTATTAAAATAATGATTAATTTTGCTGGAATGCAAACACAGTTGTCATCATAAATGAAAACAAAAATGACCAAGAAAAAAATGAAAATGTCAGATGAAGTCTTAGATGAATATCAGTTTTAACTTGTACATCTGTATGATATAGTTTCTTGTAATCATCTTAAATTTTTACAGTGACTTTTTCAGTAAATCTTGAGGTGATATCAGCTGTATTATTATACCCCCCGCAAACGAAGTTTGGGGGGTATATAGGAATCACCTTGTCCGTCTGTCCGTCTAGCTATCTGTCTGTCTGTCCGTCCGTCTGTGCAATCATGTCCGGTCCATATCTTTCTTACAGAGAGACATTAGAATCTACTACTGCACACAAAGATTGCCCATAACCTAAGGGTGTGTCATGACCTTGACCCAAGGTCGTTTGGACAACTTCAAGGTCACTGGAAGAAAAATTTCATAATTCGTGTCCGGTCCATATCTTTCTTATGGTTAAACTTGGTAGGTTCTCATTTCACACAAAGATTGTCCATGACCCAAGGATGTGTCATGACCTTGACTCAAGGTCATTTGGGCAGTTCAAGGTCACTGGAAGAAAAATTTCATAATTCGTGTCCGGTCCATATCTTTCTTATGGTTAAACTTGGTAGGTTCTCATTTCACACAAAGATTGCCCATGACCCAGGGGTGTGTCATGACCTTGACCCAAGGTCATTTTGGGAAGTTCAAGGTCACTGGAAGAAAAATTTGATAATTCGTGTCCGGTCCATATCTTTCTTATGGATAAACTTGGTAGGTTCTCATTTCACACAAAGATTGCCCATGACCCAAAAGTCTGTCAAGACCTTGACTCAAGGTCATTTGGGCAAGTTCAAGGTCACTGGAAGAAAAATTTGATAATTCTTGTCCGGTCCATATCTTTCTTATGGATAAACTTGGTATGTTCTCATTTCACACAAAGATTGCCCATGACCCAAGAGTCTGTCAAGACTTTGACTCAAGGTCATTTGGGCAAGTTCAAGGTCACTGGAAGAAAAATTTCATAATTTTTGTCCGGTCCATATCTTTCTTATGGATAAACTTGATTGGTTCTTATTTCACACAAAGATTGCCCATGACCCAAGGGTGTGTCATGACCTTGACCCAAGGTCATTTGGGGAAGTTCAAGGTCACTGGAAGAAAAATTTCATAATTCCTGTTTGAAACACATCTTTATTATGGAAAAACTTACTTCTGAAAAACCCAGCGGGGGTATTTTGTCCTGTTTGGACAGTTCTAGTTAGTATTAAGACTAATTGAGCTGAGTTATTTTGAATGATTTAACTGGTATTTCCTGTCATCTGAGTTGATCTCTCTTATCACTGATTGGATACTGAGCAAGGAACAGTAAAGCAATCACCACAGCTATAATGGGACCTGGTATCATTAGATACCTCAGGGCAATTCCCACACCAGGGGGTTGTTCACAGTCCCCAACTCGGTATCCACCATACCTGAAATCGGAAAAAAAAAATTATACTCACAAAATTCTTTTTATCTCTATATGCAACAGATTGTTGGTTCTCACTACATGTTAAATGTAGGTAATGAAGGAACCAGAATTAAATATTAAGAAGCAGGTTTTTAAACTTGTTCTTTATCTAAGAGAAACTAAAACATAAAGCAAGCTTACTTCAAAGCAAACTGAGAAGAGGCCACTGCTAGTCCTGTAGCCAGTTTGTTGAGGAAAACGTAAAAGGAGTAAAAAATGGCATCCTTGTGTTCTCCGTGTGTGAGATAAAACTCGTCTATAACATCAGGAAGCATAGACCTGAGAAGGAGATAAAAATAAAGTAATGCAAGAAAATAATACAAACTTTATTGATATTGGAAGGGAGATAACTTTGTACATACCATGGTAGAAGAAGTGAGACTGCAATGCTTAATCCAGCAAAGACCAGGATGATAGTGTAGACAAGAAAGCTGTCACGGAGGAAAAGCTGTGACAGCAAAACAGGGATAAACAACTAAAGAGAGAAAAACAATGACCAGATTAAAATAGCATCGAATATTGCTTTATTTGCTGTTATTATCTTGTGTAGATTTCCTGAGATATAATGCTTCTCCAAAAATGCTTACCAACATTCCAGCGGCAAAGGTTTTCTTCTTGCCAATTTTTACTTGTATAAAATGCCAGACAGGTAGACTACAGATTGTGGAGGCCTGGAAATTTGTTTTTAAAGAAGTCTTTAATGCAAGACTACAGATTATATGATTGAAAACTGTAAAGGTGACCCATTAAATGTACATCATGTATATACTTACCATGATGATGGTGATGAATGTGGAGAAATATTTGCCCATGCCAAGAGAGTATGTACAGAATAGAGCCAAGTTTCCTTGAGTAATCTGGAAAGAAGAGTTATAAATGGGGTTTTACTGATTGCAAATGATTTTATTATGCTCCAAATGGCTTAAAAAATAATATTAAAAGACTACCAGTAAATAGGACAAGTATGAAATGCTAAGCAATAAAAGTCCCTAAAAATTTAAAGAAACGAAGTTAAGCTGTGAGATTACTTATACATGTATATCTACCTACTGAGATTGCTACAGACAAAAATAAAACAGACATGGATAACTTCAGATAGGGTCGGAAAAACAACACTTTCCGTAATCCTCTGAAGAAACCATCTCCTGACATCACTTGTTTGACTGAAAGAAAAAAAATCATTGCTGGTTTGTAACACATATAATGACAAAGATTGATATACAAATTAATCTGTGATTTGGTTGTTGTGTTTCACTTGCCTTTGTGTTCCTTTGTACCATAGAAACAAACAAGGGTACAGACAATGTAAAGACTAACTATAGTCACAGATGCATCATGGTAGGAATTTATCTGCAGGATTATACAAGAATAGAAGGTGTTAAGTATATGAGTTCTAAATGTAAATTTATATACAATATACATGTATCTTCATGATCTTTGTCATTAAAGATATTTCAAAATTTATTTTAATATGAAACAAAAGATTTCTTAAGTCTCAGTTTTACAAAAAATGAATTTATAAGGTGCACAATCAGCATCAATGGGAATGAGAATGAGAACTGGATTTATTAGCTTAATTAATACCTGCTTTATTAAGTTGTTGTTTATAGACATTGTAGAATTTAAGGAATCAGACAATTTATTGCACGCTCCAGCTGTTCTATGTTTTTTTATGTAATGACCTTGAATGATCACCCCAGTCATAACCCCAATGGCTTCAGCAACCATTCCTATGATTATAAAAGAGAATTAGATATCGTAGAGATGGTGGTCATCTCAAAGGACCCCGCTTTCATCAACAGACATGAAAATGTAGCTGGAAAGGTTTTATTTTGAAGAGGAACATTTGTGGTACTGCTCCATAGACAGAGATGCTATTTTTGAACTTGACCCATGGCCTAGAAACTTTGTTCAATGTCACTGTACAATCATTGACCAGTGGCATTCTTTGATTGAAGTATGAGCCACATTGGAACAAGGGGAGAGAAGATGTGGAGAAGGATTTTTAATATAATTCAGCTATGACCTTAACCTTAGACCTAGAAACATGGTTCAAGGTCACTGCACACCCTATACCCATAGGCACTCTGTGGTTGAAGTATATGAGCCAGATTGGGCCAAGGAGGGAGAAAATATGCTCTTGACAAGAAATCTTGGCCCAATCTGGCTTATACTTCACCCACAGAGTGCCTTTGGGTGAATAGAGCATAACTTCTCTCCCCTTCATCCAATCATAGGTCTATGCACTATTCAGCTGCTTGTTCTTTACAAGTTTCCTGACCTCGAAAAGGAGTTGGGCTTTTTTCTTTTTAAGTGCCTCATTGATGAAAATTTTGTATCTGTTGGATGGATGAAAATATCAATTGTTATTTCTGTGGTTTACAGGATATCTTACTGTGAGTTGTTATTTCTGTGGTTTACAGGATATCTTACTGTGAGTTGTTATTTTTGCGCTTTATAGGGAGTCTTACTGTAAGTTGTTATTGAGTCTCTCTCTTGCTGACTGTTACTGATACTCATAGTCATGGACGTGTAGGGCACATGGACCCCCTGTAAGAAAAAAAAAGATAGAGTATTACATATACCGGTACTGCATACTGTATACAGGGTTATTTTTGCCCTGCTTTATTTTTGTTCTTTCCATCTTGTAAACATTTTTCCCTTGTTTAGAATTCCTCCAGTCACACTTTTGTTACTGTATTCTTTGAATTCGCCTTGTTTTAAATTTGCCCATTCGAAGTGAAAAGTCGAAGGGGTGAAAATATAACAGGGGAGAACATTTCCCTGTATACAGTAATTTCTCTTTTATTTATAAAATCACTTGCTAAGCAGAAGTAATATTATTGGTACAGTAAAACGAAGTTTCTCGTGATCCCCGGCAAAATTCTTAACAATTCTTTGTAAAATTTTACGGTTATAATGAACTTTGATATAGCGAATTTATGGATATAGCGAACTGATTTTGAGTCCCTTAGACATTAAAAATAATGTAATTTACATCTTTTATAACGAATTTTCCAAGATGTCAAAGTTTTATATTTTGAACATATTTTATTTTCACTAAGTATTTGTATAAAAAATTCAATTTATAATAAATTGTTACTTATTTCAAGTATATTTTGTAATGATAGCCTCCCTAGAATATTCGGTAAAAATTCTTGAAGGAAAAATGCATATTGTGATTTCGCTATATATAGTTATACCAATTTCGTTATATGGATATAACGAATTATGGATATAGCGAATTAAATCCACAGGTCCCCAGGAGTTCGCTATAACCGAGTTTTACTGATTTATTGAGGATATGTAAGATAAATCCTTACAGAGAGGAAGCCCTGAAACAGACAGTAGAATGTCAGGTGCCACACCAGTTTACCCTCCTTACTGTAGTCAGGGACAGCCCAGAAACAAAAATAGGTCACACAGGCAAAGGGGGTCGTCAGCAAAATCCTAGCGGGAGAAATTCACTATTACATTTCACTGCTTACCAGTGAATTTGAATACATACAGATTTAGTGAGATAAGTTTTACAAAGTAAAATCATCTATTTTGGTATTTGATTTTGAGAAGATCAATTTCATTGCAATAATTACTCCAATGTACATAGAAATTACCATGGTCTGTATATGCCCCATGTTGTTGGTTTAGTCCTGTTAACAAGGTAACCACAGATGGGATCAGTCATGGCATACCACAGTTTCCCTCCAAAAACAATGACAGACACATAGGCAGGCTGAACCTGAACAACAAAACAAGGAGATTCTCTAAAAGGTTCTGTGAATTTAAGATTGTACAATTTACATGCTGGATTTCCATGACACCTAGGTACTGGGACCTTTGAAATTACTAAAATTTCTTACCAAGTCTTAGTGGCAACATTTGTGTGGCTTACATTTATCAAATTTTTTTTCCAAGTGGCAGTGTTTTCCCTTTATTTCAAAGTAAATGGTTAGAGATCAGTTGTAACAGACTAGGGTATGAGGTTTATGAACAGAATCTCTGGACCTTACAGCAAATTTTTATTTCAAACTGGCATTTTTGTCAATTGAAGCAGTCAATTTGGCCTGTTGTCGGTTCTTAAGGAAAACATTGAGTGGTAACATTTGTATAATACATAAATGATGATGACTAAGCTTTAGTATTTTACTCTATGCTTCGTTTAAAAAGTCTAACTGCTGAATGCTTTTTAAATTGTTTTAAATAAAAAATATGATTCAACAATACCTGAGCCACCTCAAGAAGAAATATACTCATGAAAAATCCTAGCACTGTGCTTGTAATTTGATATGGGATTCCACCGATTGCAAAACAGATTTTCCTCCAAATTGGAAGTCCATGTGACTTTTCCCATAATTCTTCTGCATTAGCAGAGTGCATGTCTTCATGGATCTGTTTAGAAATAATGCAGTGATGCAGTTAAGAGGTATTCATTTGATAATCTTAATCTTCTTCAGACTCATGCATTGATATTTCACCATCAGCATGTTTTGGACTGTAATACAGATTTAAAACATCAGATGAACTGAAATTAGCTGTTAAATCATGATGCAGATGCAAAATAAACCTGATACTTATGTTGCACTTACCTTATAGTTATGTCTATTCATTCTCTGTAACTACATGATTTCACCAATTCAGAGTTTACTTGTATTACATATGTACTATACAGGAGATCAGTTATCCTTATCACTGCTTATTGTATATTTATTACATTGCAAATGTGTGCAGATATCAATAGTACCCCAGATAACATGTGCTGATTATGTTATCACGCTAGTTGCCATAAGGTAACACACACCAAGATCAAAAGTTTAAATGTCCAGTCATTTTTTAAATAAATACAGATCATACTGTCCATTTTAATGTAGTGGCCGGTGTATATTTAATTATGTTTACATAAACTTGGGATTTAATTCTAGAAATAATCCTTAATTCACTCAAGGAATGAAGGGTTTTTTTATTGCTCAGAGTGTAAAATAAGTTGATACAAATAATAAAATTTATTGACAAAAAGACTGATTTTCAATTACATAAACTGATATACAGTTTTTAACTCTTGTAGTACAGTCTTTAGGACCTGAGAATATACTTTGCTTCATACACAATTTGTTAAATTATTTACAAAGTGAATTCCCAAAATGTTTTCCTTTGAATGTGACTATACCCAATTTGTTCAGAGGTACATGTACTAATTCAAAACTTAACCTCTGAAGGTGCTGAAGGTTTTTCTTCTGAATTGAATTAAGTATAAATATGAAATAATTATATGAAATTGAATATTGCTTTTAAATTTTGGGATCTTAAAAAGTTCAGCAGAAAGATGAATTTTTGTTAATTCTTGAATTTTTACTTGATGCAAATTTTGTTCACTAATTCCATAAATTCAATTTGATATAAGAATCTTTTTACATTCAACCATTAAATTTCACATTGAATTATTAAGAATTTATAAGAGATTCCCAAAAATTACTTTATCCATATATGTAATCTCTGAAATTGTCTGTTTGATGAAATAATGCTCCCAAAACCTTATATATTTCTTCACACAAAATCCATCTTTTTCATACTGCATTCATAAACTCTATAAGCACTAGTTGCATGTAGTACACAGATTTTAGAAATAAGGAGACAGGCTCTATATAGTTCAGGGTTACAGTTCTCTGCCTTCAGAAAAAACCAAGGTTTTATTATTTTCCAGTCAGATGATGACTCTGGCAATGACAGTGACGACTCAGAGAGGTCAGGAAAAAGAAGAAGATTTGACGACGCTTCCATTGAGAAACGCAGAGAAAGGCGATTGTGGGAAGAAAACAGGTATTCTGTCTAAACGTGATGTGTGAGCATAATTTACGTGCTGAGGTGTGAGAATAATTTTCGTTTTTTTAGGTTCTTTATTATTCATACATTCTTTTTAAAGAATTACTTGTTAAGCTGTGATAGTTTTTAGAAAATATTTAATTGCTGTGTTTAGATAGTTTTAAAGAATTATACCTGTATGACTTTTTCAGTGATAGTCATGTGTTTTACATGATAAGATTGCAGGTTCAAATTTTACAATGTTTACAAATACATCAAGAATTTTTAAAATATCTCTTTTTCAGAACAAAGGTTTTATTTGAATACACACAATTTTCAACTTTTGGAACATCTGTAAGTATTCATTTTCAGTGAGAAAATTTTAAGTGTCATTAACCTTCATAGCCAATATTAACCCTTTTTTTGGCATTTTAGGCAGCTTTTATCATGTTTGAGTTGGCTTGGAAGATGTCTAAAGACACTAATGACCTGTTATGGTAAGGAATAAAGAATAGCTCTTACAATGCTGAATTAACTTGCAACAAATACAAACATATTAAATTAAGCCATGGGCTTAAAAGAAACTTTAAGATGTTTATCTTTTTTTACTTTTGACATACTGGTTATGTCGTCCATGAATTTTACAGGTTAGCAATTCTGGGTGTGACAGACCAATTTCTTCACTATAGAACAACCAGGGACAAGTATATAAATGACATCATCACATTACAGGCTCATGTTTCTAGACATAACCACAGGTATGTAGTCAGTATATAAATGACATCATCACATTACAGACTCGTGTGTCTAGACACAACCACAGGTATGTTGTCAGTTTATAAATGACTTCATCACATTTCAGGCTCATGTGTCTAGACATAACCACAGGTATGTTATCAGTATATAAATGACATCATCACATTACAGGCTCATGTGTCTAGACATAACCACAGGTATGTTGTCAGTTTATAATTAGGGCCCCGCAAGGATTTGCGGGTGCCCTATAGTAATCACTCTGTCTGTCCGTCTGTCTGTCTGTCCGTCTGTCTGTCCGTCTGTCACTCTTCCGTCCACAAATTTTCTGTTTTTTTCTAATAACTTTTTTTATGGTTGCCCAATCAAGTTCAAACTTGGTATGGTAGTTCAGTAGGCAGAAATACATATTTTGATGCTAAGTTTGGTTCTCTATGTCTTCTGGTTTGGAGCTGGGGTGGTGGGGTAGATTCCTTAACTATGCATAAGAATGAATGGGCAACTTTTTTTATGGTTGCCCAATCAAGTTTAAATTTGGTATGTTAGTTCAGTAGGCAGAAAGACATATTTTGATGCTAAGTTTGTTTCTCTATGTCCCCTGGTTTGGAGCTGGGGTGGTGGGGTAGATTCCTTTACTTTATATAAAAATGCATTGGCAAAGAGAGATAACTGCTGAAGATGTTCCCATTGTAAAATGAATGCTGCTATTAGTCCCTTGGGATTAATTAGCTTTCCTCCCAAAGAACATCCAGAGCATTATCTTTATCTGTCACATTGAGATGAATTACCGCAAATGAAGTTTGTTTTGAAGTTAAGTCAATTTGGAATGCTATGAACACTCTGACATGTGGATTTATTAATGTAAATTTTTATAATTTATTTTTGTTAAATAGTTGTGATTTCATTGAATTCTAAAAACAAGAAATATATTAAAGAAGATTTTTTGATTTACTTTTTTTTACTTTATGTTAATTCAAGAATATTATTAATTTTTAAGGTAGTTGTATAAAAACCCCATTCTATCATTAATACTGAAAAAATTCTTGTAACTTTAGAAGAAAATGATTAGAGAGGTACAATTAATCCCTTGGGATTAATTATTTAGCCTGCTGCAGAAAATTTAGTAGGCTTTTCTTTATCTGTCACTTAAAGATTAATGAAAATCTTTGTCTGCAACTGCTGTTTGTTTGAAGTTATATTTGCATTCATTGAGGGCTGGCATTTTATATAAGATTAGCTTCATAATTGTGTAAATATACATTCAATGTTAAGTTAATCTTAAAATTTTAAGAATACAGTTTCTGTTGCTTAGTCTTCGTACATATTTTAATCATTCCATAAGCTGCACTCTTATAATTCTACCCCATGGCGGGGCCCTTGCTGACTGGTCAGTTTTCTAGTTTAATTTCACTTGTATCAAGCAATTTCATTGGCTGAATCATTCAGAGGAACATATAACATTTTGTATAACATAACTTGCCTACGTCACAATGAGTTACGTCAAAAATGTATTACTCCGCTTGACGTTACTTTTAGAATAATGCTCAATTTGAAGCCTTTTTCCGGAGGAAATATTGTCTCATTTTCTACACAGAAATTAAATTATAAGGAATGAAGCTAATTTCAACTTATGTTATCCGATATAACAAAACTTGGGGCAGTTTACGCTTTCTTATAAACCGCGTCGCGGTTTATAAAGCTGAAAATGCCGGAAGTTATGTTATATCGGATAACATAAGTTGAAATAAGCTTCATTCCTTAAATAAATGACATCATCACATTCTAAACTCATGTTTCTAGACATAACCACAGGTATGTTGTCAGTATATAAACGACATCATCACATTACAGGCTCATGTTTCTAGACATAATCACAGGTTTGTTTTCAGTTTATAAATGACATCATCACATTACAGGCTCATGTTTCTAGACATAATCACAGGTATATAGTTAGTATATAAATGACAACATCACATTACATGCTCATGTTTCTAGACATAACCACAGGAATGTTGTCAGTATATAAATGACATCATCACATTACAGGCTCAAGTTTCTAGAAAACACACAGGTATGTAGTCTGTATATAAATGATATCATTACATTACAGGCTCATGTGTCTAGACATAACCACAGGTGTGTTGTCAGTTTATAAATGACTTCATCACATTTCAGGCTCATGTGTCTAGACATAACCACAGGTATGTTATCAGTATATAAATGACATCATCACATTACAGGCTCATGTTTCTAGACATAACCACAGGTATGTTGTCAGTATATAAATGACATCATCACATTACAAGCTAAATAACTACAGGTTTGTTGTCAGTATATAAATGACATCATCACATTACAGACTCATGTTTCTAGACATAGCCCCAGGTATGTTGTCAGTATATAAATGACATCATCACATTACAGGCTCATGTGTCTAGACATAACCACAGGTATGTTGTCAGTATGAAATACTGTAAATGTACTATATTTGGGGTATACAATATTTGGTGGGAGTTAAGTTTTTAACAAGTTAGGTTAAATTTGATGTAGCACCATCTAAATATTATAGATATAATGTATTGTATACAAGACATTTAGCGGTTTACTAGATTTGGCAGATTCTGCTTTCCGCCTAAATAGAAAACACAGCTAAATGTAATATGTTTACAGTGATATCAGTACATAATGCCATACATGTATATTATTGAAAAAAAATAATCATGATTTCATGAAAAGACTGGCTTGATATAAATGATTGATCTAAACTGGTAAAAGAAATGTTGCAAAAAATTCAATGCAGGTATTTCAGTGTATTTATATGTATTAATGTAGCTAAAATGGAAAAAGATTCCTTGTTATATTAAAAAAAGATGGCTTCTTGAATTATGGTGTTAAATTAAATGCACAGTTTCCATAGGTAAATTTAAGATGTGTGATTTACAGAGGAGAAGAGGATGACAACTTGATATCTGTGAACTGTCTGAAGATCTCATACGAGGACGAGTTGTTACTCACTCTCTACAGACACTGGTCATTATTTGAAAGTATCTGTCATTCTGTGGGCACAGCTTGTAAATTCAAAATCTGGACCCTCAAAGGACAGAAAAGACTACATGAGTATTTGGCAGAGATGGGGTAAGGCTTGAAGATTTCTGCCAGGACATTAAATTATTTGTGCTATGATAGAGTAGCAAGAGTTGAAGAGACTTTGAAAATACCTGCAAAGATCTTTTTCTTTATACTTCCTGCTGCATTTCATTTCTAACATTATGCTCAGCAATTTTGGCTTATGTTACATTTATTTTAATACCCAGCATATTTTTCTGGCAATATAATATTACCGCTCGGGCTCTGCTGTTAGCCAAGTGAAACCTGTTGCTTACTGTTCACCTACTGTAGGAGAATAAAAGATTTTATGCAGGGTCAAAATATTTCTTTTTATCATGTTTATCTCAACATACTTTTTTCAAAATTAGAAAATTATTTGCAAACAGCATTATATTTATAAACATACCTTTCCCCAGTAGGGTACTGTATTTGCATATGTCAGTAATAGCTTTGAATTGTCCAATACAAAATCTATCTCATAAATTTGAATGTTGCAGGTTACCTCTGACACAATGTAAACAAAAGTTCAATGCTATGGATTCCACTCTCAAGAAAAACATAAAAGCCATGATACAAGAAAACATGGAAAAATACGGGTAATTAGGTCTTTCCACCTTTCTGTGGAAAGACCTATTGAAATTGTTCTGTTTATTATTATTATTTTTCCGCCAAACGTGTTTTTGAGTTTCAAGATTTATCGAAAAGATTTATAGACCATAGGAATGTACTTTGTAAATGATTTTCGCAGTTGACCCTGCGTAGATGAACTTTGACCGTTAAAGGAGTTATTGCCCCTTTTGCAAGAAATGCTTGTTATCGCTACTCCTCCGAAACCGTAAACCGCAGAGGTTTGAAACCTTTACCAATGTCTGCGACTAATTGAGGGGACCTTCGGATCTATTCATTGCGAAAGGATTTGTAGACCCCTACTATGAGTTATTGCCCCTGAAAATTTTTGAATTCTACAAATAATGAAAATTGTTTTAAAAGAGAACTCGTTGAGACATGGGACCAACTGCATAAGATTCATTGACCATTGTCCTTAAAATTTATGCAAAGGTCAAAGGTCAAGGTCATTCCAAAACTGAGAAATTAAGGTCCTTTTATATCTCTTTTGTTGTTCAACATATACTTAAAGTCTATGCAACATTAATATGCCCTCTTAAAACTAATTGAAAGATTTCATTCTTGTCCCCTAACATTAACCCTTTTAAAAGTTATTGCCCCTTACGCAATAAATGCTTGTTATCGCTACTCCTCCGAAACCGTAAACCTCAGAGGTTTGAAACCTTTACCAATGTCTGCTACTACTTGAGAGGACCTTCGGATCTATTTATTGCTAAAGGATTCAAAGACCCCTTCTATGATTTATTGCCCCTGAAATTTTTGAATTTTACAAATAATTGAAAAATTTTCAAAATGACAAGTTGTAAAGACATGAGACCAACTGCATAAGATTCATTAAGCTTTGACCTTAAAATGCATGTAAAGGTCAAATGTCAAGGTCATTCCAAAAATGAAAAATTTAACATTTTTTATATCTCTTTTTTCTCTTAACATAAACTTAATGTCTACGCATCAGTAATATGTACTCTTAAAACTCTTTCAAATATTTTATTCTTGTCCTCAAAGATTAACCCTTTAAAAAGTTATTGCCCCTTGTGCAAAAAACCTTGTTATCGCTACTTCTCCGAAACTGTAGACCGTATAGACATCAAACCTTCACTAATGTCTTAAGGGTCTTAAGTCCTAACTTCACTATATAAGTGCAAAAGGATCTGATGACCCCTTATATAAGTTATTGCCCTTTAACGTCTTTGTACTTCCTATTTAACCTTATAACTTGAAAACTATAAATCGTAGAAGCATGGGGTCAATTGCATTGTGACCCTTGACCTTTGACCTTGAATTATTTTTCAAGGTCAAAGGTCAAGGTCATTTCATTTTTATTTTTATTTTTAATTTTTGCTATTCTTTAAAACAATTTTGGTTTCTTATTCATGGAATTAAATTTTAAAACAAAATTGAAATTCAAAGAAGGTGGAAAGACCTCTTATTGTTCTTTGAACAATAAGTCTCCTAGTTATACACTGGTTATTATTCACTTCATATCAAGTAGTCTCGTTTCGATTACAAAAAAATGATAATGTTCTTATTGTAGCAGTGCATTTTTTCCTATGTCTGCACCTTTCTCACTGCTTTTTATACGCCCGTCTTAAGACGGGACGTATTATGTTATAGGCTTCGTGTCCGTCCGTCTGTCTGTTAGCTTTTTTGTTTCCGGCTCATAACTTTAATACTACTAGGCCTAGGATTATCAAACTTTGTCATCTGATGCATCTTGGGTAGAAGGTGTGTTAGCACAAAAAGTAGGTCACTCTGACCTTTAATTAAGAAGTTATAGCCAAATATGGAAAAATCCTTTCCGGCCCATAACTAGAAAACCATAAGACCTACAATCATCAAACTTGGCCAGATTATGCATCTTAGGTAGAAGGTGTGTCGCGACCTATTTCAAGGTCACTGTGACCTTTAATTTAAGTGAATTTTTTTAAAAAAAAAGTGTCTTTTTACTATTCATTTACACATCCCAAATAATGTAAGAGTATTGCACTGTTCTTATTAAAAAAGTGTTAAATCAAGAAAATACTTATTTTTTTTAAGCATATACTTGACAGCAATCTATAACAAATATAATGTATGTCAGAGAAATCCTGCCTCTCCCATGAGTGTAATTATCAAGCACTGGTCAAGAAGAATTTTGATAACAGAAAATTGCATGTCAAATTAGAGAGAAATTAATGGGATTTGAGTGCGAGGAGCTAACTGACAGAGCATTGGTGTTATCTATATCCCTTGAGTATTGGGCAAATGGGTAAGCCTGTTTGATTAAAAATAGCTCTTGTTGACTAGCTTAAGTTTTAAAATGAATTTGATGAAAAGTAATTAAAACTAATTTGATATTGCATAATAGACTAATCTGATATTATGTAATATTTTTAATTTAAAAACTAATTTTATGGGGTGGGTGGAATCAGCATGTCCATATTGATTACATATTAAAACCTGTCGGACATTAAATCTCAACCAAAAAAAAAATCTTTGAGTATTTTATATGTTTTTAAAAAGAGAAAGTGCAGACCCATTCATCTCTTGGTAGTAATGAGTAGACAAGCATCCAGTTAAAGATTAATTAATGAGTTCAATGAAGGAAGGCTAGCTGTCTCAGTCTTATCTGTACCCTTTGGGGATTAGACAGAAGAACTGCTGGTCAGTTTTTTATAACATATGTCATTTGATGGCCAGCCTTTTCTTTTCAAAATTAATTTGGTATAGATTAAGTTGTTAAGACTAATTTGATGATGGGCATTTGACAAGGTCTAACACAACCAGCACAGAAATCTATCAGTGATGTAATATTTATTATAATTGATGCCTACATCACAGGGGATGGATAAATATTTTAAGGAATGGAAAAATCATCGAAATCTTAGAATCAAGGTTGATGTGATTTTCTTGCACCTAAACTGTTCAAGAAAATTGTAATTTTTTGACGGGCGTATCATGCTGTGGCGCGGCACTTTATTGTCTCTATATACCCATGATATTCATTAGCATAAACTTTATTTGACATTTATTATAGATCAAAGTAGATTCATTATTTTGAAATTGATAGAAAGCTTTGCATGAGTGGTGGAATGGGCATTTAGTGTGCCACATGTAAATTTCTAAGACTTGCATTGTTAATTTCAGGTTAGTTGCAGATGATGTTGTCATTCCCTCATATAATGCCCAGTATGGATTTAAAAACAAGCTGTGTGCAGCAGATGTAACTCTGGCCTGCTCTGCCACACTGGAGTCCATTGTGAGTTTGCCTGTAGTTTACAATAGATGCTGTAAAATCACATGCATGTATTTTTTCGTTGGGTCAAATCTTCGAGGTTTGAAAAAAATCTTAGTTTGTGGAGACTTGATTTCGTGGATGGACAACGTTTTAGTAGTAATGTGAATTAAATTTTACATTTCTTGGTGGTCATAAATTTGTGGGTTTCTCTTTGCCTTGAAAACAACAAAAATTAAACCCCCACAAAAATTTGTGATTTCACAGTACATGTTTTCACTATACAGAAGAATCCTGTTACACAGTGAATTTATTGCAATAATTGTAACTTTATAAAGTTTGTGGAGTATTCAACCCAAATGATTTTCAGATATTTATACCTTAAAAGAATAAAAGCAGAAATACTTTTAAAGATTTACAGGAATATATACATGTACTCAAGCAACTCAACAACTTCATTTTGTTCATGTCTTTTTATCTTTGCTAATTGCAGGAAAAAGGCAACAGTCCTACAGACAATTTTCTGAAAGCCCTGGATGTTTTGAATAGGTATAATATTAATATTGCCTGGTGTTCACATTATATACATATACAGGCTACAATGTGCATAAATGTACAATCAAAAGTCATTGAAGGTAAAGTGGTGTGCAATAAAATTGTTATAAGATGCCTATTTAATCATTATTTCTTTGTAATGCATGTATGTAATTGTTTTGGTCAGGAAGTTCAATCATGATTTAAATGTTTGTTTTGCGTTATGGGAAAGAAAATATGTTATATAATTTTACAACATACTCATAATAGGAGTTTTTTTTTAAACAGAGATCAATATACAGGGTGTTCCAAAACATATGTTACACTTTTAAACCGTTATAAAAATTTTATGCCTCAAGTTACTTTAATGAAATTTGAAATATATAATAAGATTGTTATCATTTTTTTGTCAAGCATGCATTTGTCACAGTTTCCTTATTAATTATTGACATTTTTTATTGTTTGAATACGATTTCTGAAGTTTTTTTAAACAAACTTTAAATGTAACATTCTAACAGTTAAGAGGTTTTTTCCACATTAAAATTGGGTTTTACCAAACAACAGAATTTAAGATTCACTTTAACAAAAATGTTGAAATGGAAGTGGACTTCATCGGAAAACGATGCATCTGTTCATTAAATTTTCAGAGTCGGGTCTTATTCAAATCAAATGTGTCAACTCTAAACAACTTCTAATTTCTGTCTCTTTCAAATGCTGCATTACACTTATCATGTAAGGATTCAATTTTAAATCAAATTTGAGTATTTTATGAATACTAGATTTACAAAAGATGCTATCTTGTTCATGCAGGGTTTATGTAAAGTGTCAGTAATAATTCTATCAATGGTGCTAATGTTCTTTTTGGTACGGGCACTCCTCATCTAGTACCCGAATTAAGTTTATGGTGCCTTTACCTTCAAACTCCCTCACAAAACTGTAAATTAGTATTCTGTTGACATGTTGAGCACTTTCATCACAGGATGTTGTTTTTGCATGATTCTAATGACTGAAGTAGCAGATTTAGAACTAACATAAAGTTTTACAATCACATGAAGGTTCCATATTTAAAAAATATTATGACGTCATTAGGACATTATAATTGCCTGACTTCTAAACAGAATTTCCTGAAAGTTTGTCAGATAAAATGTATGCTAATAAACTAGATGTTGACAAAATATCTTCGTGATAGTTTTTGGTTTAATAAAGTTATAGATGATTAAAAGTGTAACATATGTTTTGGGACACCCTGTACATGTATATACACATATCTAAGATTTTTATACCCCTGCAAACAAAGTTTGGGGGGGGTATATAGGAATCACCTTGTCCATCTGTCTAGCTGTCCGTCTGTCTGTGCAAACGTGTCCGGTCCATATCTTTCTAATGGAGGGACATTAGAATCTACTACTCCACACAAAGATTGCCTATGACCTAAGGGTGTGTCATGACCTTGACCCAAGGTCATTTGGGGAAGTTCAAGGTCACTGGAAGTAAAATTTCATAATTTGTGTCCGGTCCATATCTTTCTTATGGATAAACTTGGTAGGTTCTCATTTCACACAAAGATTGTCCATGACCTAAGGGTGTGTCATGACCTTGACCCAAGGTCATTTAGGGAAGTTCAAGGTCACTGGAAGAAAAATTTCAAAATTTGTGTCTGGTTCATTTCTTTCTCATGGATAAACTTGGTAGGTTTTCATTTCATGCAAAGATTGCCCATGACCCAAGGGAGTGTCATGACCTTGATCCAAGGTCATTTGGGGAAGTTCAAGTTCAAGAAAAATTTCATAATTCGTGTCTGGTCCATATCTTTCTTATGGATAAACTTAGTAGGTTCTCATTTCACACAAAGATTGTCCATGACCCAAGGGTGTGTCATGACCTTGACCAAAGGTCATTTGGGGAAGTTCAAGGTCACTGGAAGAAAAATTTCATAATTCATGTGTGATACATATCTTTATTATGGAAAAAATTGCTTCTGAAAAACCCAGCAGGGGGTATTTTGTCCCGTTTAGACAGTTCTAGTTTTGATAGTTGTCTGTCTTACTTTTGTGTAGGTCTAACGTAGAGTCCTTGGAAAAGGCAATAGACCTGGCCAGGAAACAGCTGCAGGCAGTGGTGGCTCAGGTTCAGACCTTCCTAGATATTCACCAGGTTATCTCTGCAGGCCCATTCCTCTATACATTCATCCAGGAAGTGAGTATTACATGTTATATAAAGAGGACAATCTATTTCTCAGATGCATGGCTAAATCTTTTACTATAAAAACATGTATTTTCAAAATAAGAAACTAGCAATAGATGATTAATTTTTTTTAAAAGTAGAAAAATTAAAATTAATTTCTTTGTAAAGGAATTCACACAAGAAATAATGAGATAAGATAAGATAAGATGTTTATTAGGTACTTACAGGCCATTGCCCTCTGTACATATATAGGCATCATATACATGTGTGACATAAAAGGAAATAATGAGATATTGGTAAACATCTTAAGTTAATCAGCACATTCTTTCAAAATATAGGGTACCCAGGATGTGAAATTCTTTTCCAAACCAAACTGCCTGGTGAGACTAGCGAGGTTTACACTAGAAGCCTATTGTTCTGTGGTAAGTTAGAAGCGTGTATTGTCTTTGTAGCCTTATAACATTGAATATCTTCATCCTAGCCCAAGCTATTCAAATATATTTATAACATTTACATCTGGATATTCATAGTCCCCCATTTTACTGTACACAAGTATGATTCCCTCTTCTAGTAACATAGTACTTTTGATGATACTTTATACTTTTTTTAAGCTCACCTGAGCCGAAGGCTCAAGTGAGCTTTTCTGATCACATTTTGTCCGGCGTCCGTCTGTCTGTCAAGCTGTCTGTCTGGCCGTCTGTCGGTAAACTTTTCACATTTTCGACTTCTTCTCAAGAACCGCTGGGCCAATTTCAACCAAACTTGCCACAAAGCATCCTTGGGTGAAGGGGATTCAAGTTTGTTCAAATAAAGGGCCACACCCTCATTCAAGGGGAGATAATTGAGAAATTAGTGAAAATTTGGTGGTACGTTTTAAAAATCTTCTTCTCAAGAACTAATGTGCCAGGAAAGATGAAACTTATAGGGAAACATCTTCAGCTAGTGTTGATTTAAGTTTGTTCAAATCATGTCCCCCGTGGGTAGGGCGGGGCAACAGTGGCCGACCAAAGCTTTATATAGAAATATATAGGAAAATTCTTTAAATATCTTCTTCTCAAGAACAACAGAGTCATAATTGCTCATATTTATATGGAAGCATCCTCAGGTAGTGTAGATTCAAGTTTGTTCAAATCATGATCCCCGGGGGTAGGGCGGTGCCACAATGGCCGACCAAAGTTTTATATAGAAATATATAGGAAAATTCTTTTAAAATCTTCTTCTCAAGAACAGCAAATCCATAATTGCTAATATTTATATGGAAGCATCCCCAGGTAGTGTAGATTCAAGTTTGTTCAAATCATGACCCCCAGGGGTAGGGCGGGGCCACAATGGCCGACCAAAGTTTTACATAGAAATATATAGGAAAATTCTTTAAAAATCTTCTTCTCAAGAATGACAAAGCCATAATTCATCATATTTATATGGAAGCATGCTCAGGTAGTGTAGATTCAAGTTTGTTCAAATCATGACCCCCGGGGGTAGGGCGGGGCCAAAATGGCCGACCAAAGTTTTACATAGAAATATATAGGAAAATTCTTTAAAAATCTTCTTCTCAAGAATGACAAAGCCATAATTCATCATATTTATATGGAAGCATGCTCAGGTAGTGTAGATTCAAGTTTGTTCAAATCATGACCCCCGGGGGTAGGGCGGGGCCAAAATGGCCGACCAAAGTTTTACATAGAAATATATAGGAAAATTCTTTAAAAATCTTCTTCTCAAGAATGACAAAGCCATAATTCATCATATTTATATGGAAGCATGCTCAGGTAGTGTAGATTCAAGTTTGTTCAAATCATGACCCCCGGGGGTAGGGCGGGGCCACAATGGCCGACCAAATTTTTATATACAAATATATAGGAAAATTCTTTAAAAATCTTCTTCTCAAGAACAGCAGTCATAATTGCTCATTATTATAGGGAAGCATCCCCAAATAGTGTAGATTCAAGTTTGTTCAAATCATGACCCCCAGGGGTAGGGCGGGGCCAAACTTTTGGATTTAAACTTTTCAATAGTAAACCAATTTCTACTTTTTCTTAGCCACAATGCTCGGGTGAGCGATGTGGCCCATTGGCCTCTTCCGCCTCTTGTTATATCATACCGTATTTAATTTTAACTAACCATTTAATAAGTTATGTTTTTTTAACAGACTCGCAACAAAAAAGCACGTTCACTTCCATTAGTACTTGGAGCTCCTCTGGATTGGGAACAAGGAACGACATTGGTCATAGGCATCCCTCCTCTACAGCTAGATGAAGACAGAAAAAAGTAATCTCTCGAAATATTTTTTTAATTTGTCATTTTACATTTTAAAATATCATCTGCTTTTATTACAAGACATAATTTTTTGTTACTATTTTATTAGTTTCTTTGGAAAGGCCTTTGAACAGGCAGCAGCCAGCACTAACTCCAGGACTTTGCATGACCAGTTTGATTCTTTCAGTAAGTATAATACAAGGCATCTCATGATATTTACATTTGCATAATGATAATGATAATGAAATTGCTGTTGGTCACATGATCTGATTTTCTTGCATATTGAAAGCAAACTGCATGAGCCATTTAGAAAGTTCGAGTTGTGACGTCGTAGATACATTATTTTGCATTTCCATAACAAAGTCTAAATAGTGCCTATTTTTCCTTGTCACAGGAATAAAAAATGAAAATATAAATATAAGAACTAAAATCATTCTTTAGAGTTTCATTTGGAATGACATGAAGTCGGTACGTGATCAAATTAGTATGCTATAGGCGTTATAGAATTTGATCACATGGCTGACTTCATGTCATATCCCATTGAAACTCTAAAAATGATACTGTATGTGTACATAAATTTGTGTATTCAAAATTTAGCGCAAGCACTTGGTATTTAGTTGCTGGCGTATTCATGAATTAGCGCTACACACTTCTGACTGTATATTGTATTTATATTGCACATGAATTGTTAGCTCATAAATAAGCGCATCTTTGTCTGTGAAAAAGCCGCTAAAATATGAAGCCTGCTTTTTTATGTACAAGTACAGTATCTTAATTTTTAATTCGCATGATATTTTAATTGTAAAGAAAGTTAATACAGAAGTATATATAATGTGTTTTGAGCAGAAAGTTGAATTACTCAATATACCTAGACCATGCAATTGCAAATTTCATTTTCATAGAAAATTATCAATAAAAATGGAACTTGCAATTGAATTTGAGGGATTATGTTAAATAAAATAATTTTTGATAAAGTGCATATTTAAGGGTGACCCAATATTTTATTTATAGTAATGGAAATGAAAGTAGAGGACAAGAGCAAGTTTTTTGATGCATTAATCAGTCTGATGCAGTGAGAGAAGAGGTCTGGCGAATTGTTCCATAGTACAAGTCCCCTCTGTATTGTGCCATCAAGTTATTCAGTGATGCCTTTATTCTACTGTGCCTTAGATTATAGCGGCCCATCCCAGGGTTCAGTCAGCTGACAGGATAATCAGGAAAAATTCTATAGACATTACTTCTTGTTTTGGAATGTTAAACATTCTGAAACTGAATAATGGTAATGGCATTTAAGTGCTAGTTAACTTATTACTACCAATGAAAACATTAAAAATATATGTTTTAGGATGTTTTATGCATTTGTATAATTTTATCATTATTTATATTTGACTTGTGATATTTAAATAAAAGATGATAATGCTAATTTTAGTTACAGTTTAAATCTAATTTTTTCCTCTTTTTCATATTACCAGTACATATAAAGAACAAAATTGTAAGGCCATTATTAAATACCATAGGTTTAAATAAGGTAAACAAACAAGGTTATACATGTTATTACAATTGCTCTGAGGGATGCGCATAACCTGGAAATATATTTTGTCCTCCGTTTTCACAAAGTGGGGAATATTCATTTTTAGCTCACCTCAACGAAGTCAAGATGAGCTTATGCTATCCCCCTGGCATTCGCATCCCGGTTAAAGTTTTTGGAGTTGGTACATTCCTATGTAACTATAAGCCCTACTGGGATGGATGATGCATCTAGGGATGGACACTACCAGACTTGCTTGGGATGCTGGATTTGATCTACATTCTTCAGATGAGTGACAGGGTTAAAGTTTTTGGAGGAGATCTATTTCCAAGTAACTATCAGCCCTAAAATGACCAAACTTGCATGGATGATGCATCTAGGGATGAACACTACCAGACCTAATTCGGATGCTTGATGTGACCTACATTTTTCAGATGAGTGACTGGGTTAAAGTTTTGGAGCAGGTATATTTCCAAGTATCTATCAGTCCCACCTTGACAAAACTTGCATGGATGATGCATCTAGGGATGGACACTACTAAACTTGCTTCGGATGCTGGATCTGACCTACATTTTCCAGATTAGTGACGAGGTTAAAGTTTTTGGAACAGGTCAATCCCCCATGAAATTTAAGACCTATTTAAACAGATCTTGCTTGAATATTGTTGTCAGAAAAAATACAAACTGTTTAGAAAATATGACGTGAGATTTGCATTACTTAAACTGTTAACATTCGTCGAGGTGAGCTTCGTAAGCTTTGATTACCTATGTTTGGTCTGTCTGTCCATATGTCTGTCTGTTTGGAATACTTCCATTTCTGTACTATATTTTGAGAGGCTTTTTAACTTTTGCCATGAAATTTTACACAGCAATTCCAATGGCCAAAGAAAAACGCCTATTGATTATGAGGTCCAAAGGTCAAGGTCAATTATGATGAATTCTGTCTGTTTTAACATGTTTGGTTCCGCACGATATCTCAAGATCCTTTTGAGCCTTTGCAGTGAAATTTTATACCATAATTTTCTATGGCCTAAGAAAGGCCCATATTTATTTTGAGGTCAAAAGGTTCAGATTGTAAATTCATAAATTCTGTGTCTGTGTTAAACTACATTTCTGAGGGATATGTCAGAAGCTTCTAAATGAGATTTAAACCTATTACTCCATATTGCCCTACCTTCCCCCTTCAACCCCCCACCATACACACACTTTAGATCTGCGCATGCTCTCTCTTTCCCTTCAGCTAGGGACACAGTTCTATGAATTAGCTTGTTGAACTTAAACCATGCTCATAAGTGGAAGCTAGGTCAATACACTCCGACCTCAGAAGTTCAATTTCGATTCTCGTGCGCGCTGACCTAAGTCGATAATTGATGGGTAGCAACTGTTCCTTCGCCATGCGCTCAGCACTTTGAATTGAAAGTTGTGGGCCCTTCGGATGAGACCTTAAACAGGCCCCGTGTAACGAGAGACGTTGGCACGATAAAGAGGCACTGCTCAATGGCCCTGAGTGTTGAGAAATTTGAAGCCCTTCACCGTTTTATGGTAATGTCTTAAATAATTCTCCAATGTGACGTAAAACGACATACAATCAATCACATATGACTGATACTAAGATCGAATTTGGGGTTTACATAGTCAGTTCTAGGTCAAAATCGTCATTTAGAATTTGATCAATCGTTGTACATTTGTTTCATACTGTTGTAGTTAAATTAAAAGTTATTTCTGATGAAAAAGATGCAAAAGTTAATAGCCCATTATAATAATCAATAGATATATCTTCTGGAATAGCTTTTATTATCGGGTGTTTTTTAAGACGGAAGATTTTGACGGGAGGCAAAGGAAATCACGACTAACCATGCTTTATTGAATTAATTACAGACTAGACAATCTAATTAATGTAGGCATTGTTTATTACAGACCGTGGGCTTTAAATTGGATAAACATGTGTACGATTCAATAAAACGTGTATTTTAAAGGAGTACGTATAAAAAGTTCGTTTTTTTAGCTCTACTGGTCAAAGACCTGAAGAGCTTATGCTATAGTAATGCGTCCGGCGTCCGTCCGTCTGTCTGTAAACAATTTTTCAAAATGCTACTCCTCCCACAGTTTTGGTCTGATTTCAATATAACTTGGCACACATGTAGACTACACTAAAACCCCATTCATACGACATGATTTACATACCTCAGTATATTTTACACATAAGTATATTTACTCGCATGTTCAATTTTTGTCGTATGAACTGATATACTCATATGCAAATTCTGCACAGTTGAGTAAATTTACACCTGGTCAGGACTAGGTGCAAATTAACTTTTGCATACACTTTGTAGCAAATTATTAGTTCATGTGTGTAAATTGTGTCGTATGAACATGCAGCAAATTTTCTTATGTATGTATTTTGTTTTGCTTATTTTATAGATTTCCATTTTAAGTGTTGTTTCGATTGTGTATGCATTGGCGTGTAAAATATCTGTCTGTTAACATGGTGGCTAGATTGATTGATTGTTTATTGTTTAATGTCCCTTTCGAGAATTTTTTACTCACCACTTGCAGCAAATTTTGTCCTATACTCGGCACTAAGGGTCATTGAGCAGGGAGGGATCTTTTTTATGCCAGCACCTACTGCGACACGGGACCTCGGTTTATATACAGTCTCATCCGAAGGACCGTCTCAACGTCCAACAATGGGATTCAAACCTGCGACGTAAGGATCAAAGCCTTACTTCGCGACTCTATAGCAGACGCTCTTACCACTGCGCCACGCGGGCGACTTGGTTGCTAGAAAGCAAAACTATTAAAGGAGCCATTATCCAGTCCGAGATGAATTTTTGAATTTGCAAAAACGAGGACATCGTGCACCCTTTCTGGCAAACCTACATGTATGTTTATGTGTCTATAAAAAAGATATAGCTATTGTCGCACACAAGTGCCCTGTGGGATCAATAAGTAGTGTCCTTACTATTCAAGTTCTTGAGAATGTTCCGGAGCAATGATAGGAACATGCATTCCATCAATCGCTCGGTCTCCATTACTGTTTAGCTATTGATGACTTTCTTCTACCTTTCTCCGTTTTTAATTCGGACAAGCTACTCATATAAAAGTTAATATTACAGGAATTTCAATAAACTAGTGAAAATAAGCATTCGTAAGAAACCTGGCACCTGATCTCATCATGAATGTCCAGGGGTTCGTGTTAAGTTCCTTTTAACATATTTGTACTGTTCAAAGATTTTGAGATCGATCACTGTCAGATTTTTGTTATCCTTTTCATTATACTGAAAAAATAATAATTATATAATATTCAAGCATATATTTAATAACGGCCTCGCACACTTGATGTACTGTAGATTTCCCAACAGCAAACAAAAACGTCAACTAGTAGATGGCAAGTCACCTTTTTCTTTACATCTAACGGCCCTTTTTCAGTCTTTGGGACGGAAGCCAAAACATTTTCCAGAAAATTATTTTGCTATTAAAATGTGTTATTGTGATTAATTTGTATATAATTTAAACCCTTATTTATGATTAAACCAAAATAAAAGTTTTAAAATGTATCAGAAGAAATGTTTGTGTACAATCGAATACTAGTATATAGCATTATATAAGAAATCAATAATGCACAGGACGACAATAATGTCATTTTGCTTCAATTAAAGTTTGTAAAAAGTTCTTCCATCGCAAATATGAACAACTGTAGTTTATTTTAATGATTTATTTTTCTATCATTTAAATAGTTGATTACAAATTTGCAACAAAATTTTGCCATGTCAATCTTGCAGCTCATATTGATAATTTTAATAAGTTTTCCTTCTTCGTGTATAAATTCTTATGCCATTCTTTCTCCTTAAAGTCATTAATAAAGTTGTACCAAGAAATCAGAGGAACGGACTCACCCCCCCCCCCCCCCC
>PRKT01000003.1:4354811-4409307 GCA_003671525.1 Saccostrea glomerata | reverse complement strand
CCCCCCCCCCCTTTAGTTTCTTGAGGAAGATTTAAAAGTTAGTCTTATAACCAAACAATAAGGAAATACCCCTCCTTTTCAATAAAATAAAAATCACAATTCTGAATCTGTCCATCTCCTTAGTTTATATGAAAATATGACGATTTACTTACAGCACATAAATCTCGTCTGAACGCATAGCAAATTAACATTTACTTACGTGTGTAGATTTACTTATGTGTAAATTTGCACACATAAGTAAAATTTCGTCGTATGAATGGGGTATTAGATACATAATTCTGTATATTGGTTTTTGATATCGATGAACGGTGTTGCCGTGGTTACTAAAAATAGAAATTTCTGTGAAATTCTTCCAAATGCTACTCCTCCTGCAGTTTTGGTCTAATTTCAATATAACTTGGCACACAACTAAAATACACTAAGGTTCATAATTCTATGGCACGCCAAATTCACAAAAATGAGTTAATCATAGTTTCACAATCGATAAACTAGGTTTATCGGTTGTAAACTACAGTTTACGAACTGTAAACTATAGTTAACAACGTTAATCTATATTTCACATCTGTAAACCATAGTTAACGCGATAATCTATGTTTCACAACCGTAAACTATACTTAACACCGAAAACAATCATTTGCGATTGCAAAACATAGATTATCTGATAAATACAGTTTTACGATTTGTAAACTATAGTTTACAAACCGTTAACTATAGTTAACGATCTGATAAATATAGTTTCACGATTTGTGAAACTATGATTAACAACTCTTAACTATAGTTTACGATTGTAAACTATAGTTTACAAACGTGAATCTACGTTTATCAACAAAATCTATTGTTAACGCTTATTACAGACAGATAAACTTAGATTAGCATTCGTAAACTATAGTTAACAACCGTTAAATATAGTTTTACAGATGAAACTATACTTAACGAATCGTTAACTATAGTTTACGGTTTGTAAACTATAGTTTACAGTCGATAAACCTAGTTTATCAATTGTGAAACTAGGTTTATCTCATTTTTGTGAATTTGGCGTGCCATATAATTCTGTATATTGGTTTTTGATTTCGATGACCGGTGTTGCTGTGATTACTTAAAATAGAAATTTCTGTGAAATTCTTTCAAATGCTACTCCTCCTACAGTTTTGGTCGGATTTTATTATAACTTGTCACACAAGTAGACTACACTAAGATACACAATTCTGTATTATGGGTTTTTGACTTTGATGAATATTATTGCCTAGGTTACTAAAAATAGAAATTTCTGTTAAATATTCTCAAAATGCTACAACAAATACAGTTTTAGTCTGATTATAATATATATAATGTGGCATGCAAGTAGATTACACTAAGAATATAAAGACTCTTGATTAAGGATCATTATTCTATTTATTGCTGTTGTAAAGTTTCAATTCCCAACTGCATTAGTACTTTTCTCTTCCTTTGTTCTAAGTACAAACCAGTCTCGATAGAGACTTTTGGTTTAGATAAAAAATTTTATGACCCAGATCTAATTATGAATTAAGATTTTTTAAATATCACATTTCCTTTTGTAGTACCGGTACCTGCAATCGACATGTTTTCCTTCAACATTTTCCTTAAATACTCTATGAAAAGTAATACTAAATGTTAATTAAATGAAATCATAGACAACTGCTACTTATGAATATATTTTTTTAAATCCTTATTGGTCTTCAATAAATTTGCTCAGATTCCTCAAAAAGGAACACGGGGGTTGATATAAAAATGCTGTCTTATTATACCCCCGCTCCGAAGGAGAGGGGGGTATACTGTTTTACCCTTGTGTGTCTGTCTGTCTGTCCGTCCGTAACCAATTTTCGTCGCAGTTTTCTCAGCAACTAGTGAACTACTCATCGTAGATGCTTGAACTTCTCAGAGGCATGCCATATAGTAGGATACATTTTTGCTCAAATCCGATGTCAACTTCCTGTTTGTCTGTGCGTCATCGACAATTTATATATAATAATAGTCTTTGGAGACCAGTTCCCCGCCGATTTTTGAAATTTTGGTGTGCGCTTAGTGTTTTTTTTTTATTGACCGACCATTGAAGCAGAATTTATTCACAAACTTCAACACAAGAAGAAGAACACACCTAGCTTCTGTGACTCACGTCTTGACATTAAGATATACGAGGGGTGATCAAAAAGTTCGCAAACTATCTCTATATCTACAAAACCACAATTCAGATTAGCATGAAATTCGGTTCACACATGGCCATACACAAGTTCTATAAATAGCATATGCTGAATAAAGTTTCTCTCCTTGTTTGTGACGTCACAATGTGAAAATGACGTCACTAGTTAGGTCACTTGTGACGAAAAATGGTTGTTTCAGTCGAACTCGTTCAACAAACGACTGTACAATTTATTGTATATCATAGGCGTCGGAACCGGGGGGCTTAGCCCCCAACCTTTTTTTCCCAAATATATACTTAGTATAGACATTGAACATATCTTCGTAGGTTTAGCCCCCCACTTTCCAGTGATAGGCCTTAGTATAGGTTAAAAAATGGGGAAAGTAATGGTGTTTGGAAAAAAATTTTGGTACTGAAGTTCGAATCTTTGCATAGTTGAATATTTGTACAATGATATAAGTATTAAATACCTAAGATATCGTTTACTTTTTAGATATGATAAAGAGGATGCATCCATTCTCTATCCACCTTAAATAAAGGTCTCTCCTGAGACAGAAGATTTGTGTTTTAATGGTCGCCATGCTTATTTTTGGAAAGGATATTATTATCCACCCATTCTGTTGCCGAGATATGACCATTTCTGACAAATGAACTGTTCTTGTCATAAAAATTAACTCACATGGAAAGAAATGTAAAACTCTTTCAACTTTTGTGACAGAACGCTGCGGAGGGGGTCACGTGACCGCCAATATCACGTCATTCGCGCATGCGCAGAACGGTGGTTGATGTGCATTAAAATCGGAGAGGATTAATTTAAAATATAATCAACATTAAGACCAAATATTGTTTCTTGTATGGAAGTTATTCAATTAGTTTGCGAACTTTTTGATCACCCCTCGAAACGACGTCATAATTAATCAAAAATGAGATGAATTATTCAAACAAGTTGATGAAACAAGAATATCAGCAGTCTCTGAAATTCATCATTTATTACGATCTGTTATCGATACGATGATCTTGTCAGCAAATACAAGTTTTCATGCATTGAGTCAAATCTTGACTGACGTTTTTCATACCAATTGTTAGTCCATTATATATAAACTGAATTGACGACGGTTTTTCTGTTGTCTCCCGGACACGACAGGGAGCACACGGCGGGTATGACCAGTCGGCAGGGGATGCTCACTCCTCCATGGCATCATATCCCACCTCTGATGTTTTGGAGGTCCGTGTTTGCCTTGCTCCTGTTTTGTATTGTTTTATGGACTTTTGATCTTGAATACGGTCCGTTATATCTATGTGTTTCATACAAGAGTTACTCGGACTTACTCCCAACCTTGAATACGTCGACTCTATATCACAATAAAGTTGAATTAAAACACCACAGATAGTCTGATACATATGTTGCATATTTTGACATATTGCTAACTAAAGACGTTAAGGGTCAGCTAGCAAATCAACTGTAGTGTATGACAAACGAGCTGATTTCAGCTATTTGTCAATCTAATTAAAATTAGATTCTTTACGCTCCTTTATTTTGTTCTGTCGCTGTAACTGTAACTGTTATGTCGCTGTAACAGCGACATAACAAAATAAAGGAGCGTAAAGGATCTAATTTTAATTAGATTGGCTATTTGTCAACTTCCTTTTTACGTAATATTCCGCCTACCTGGTCAAATTGGTATAGAGCTCACGACGATCGACAGAGGACGTTTCCTTCTTTTAGTCACATTATCCCACCTATAGAATGTCCAAGGTTCTGTATTCTATGCTTTGCTTACGGGGTGTTTTTTTTTATATTAATCCATTCTCGTTTATTATATTTTCAGGGTTTTTTTTCATTTGACATGATTTAATCAAAAGTCTTTTTCAAAGTTCAAGGAATATTGACTGTGAAATAGATTCATTTATAAAATGTCTTCTCTTCAATTGAATTATTGCGCACATCTGTTCAATTGTTCAAGAGAAACAGCTCAAATATGTAAAAACAAGAGGCCCATGGGCCTTATAGGTCACCTGAGCATTATGCAACAACTTTCCAGTTACAGTGTATTGAATTTGATTCATGTTTTAAGCCAGATGCTATGGCATTCACAATTTTGAAAGAGGCGCCATTGATAATCATAACAATACACTTAGCAGTTGCTTAGCTTGGTTACTTAATACCCATAGGCAGGGTAGGGGAACAAAAAATGCATTTCAACTTATCAGTAATATTCAGCAATAATTAGTAGTGCCCTTACCACACATGAACCCCTGATCCTTAGGCCTAGATCCACACCATGCACAATTTTTGAAAAGGCATCCTTGCTTTTCAAAAATAGTTGATAAATACCAAGGAGCAGATTTCAAACAATTCATTCATTTTCAGTACATAAGTACAGCCCCCCCCCCCTATGGTACGCCTGACCCTAAAGCCTTGAAATTCACAATTCTGGAAGATAAGGGCCCTTGCTCATCATAACCATATAGGTAATTCATCTGCTTCATACCCAGAGACAGAGAAAATTTTTTCAAAGATTTAATGTAATTTTTCACTGCATAATCAATAGAGCCCCGCCCTAACACCAGAACCCCTGACCCTGGGGCCATAAAATTCACAATTTTGGAAGAGACATTTTTGATTATCATAACTATGTACTTAGTTAGTTTATTTAATACCCAGGAGCATAGAAAAAGATTTTCAAGGAATTCATGTATTTTCACTATATAATCAAAAGAGCCCCACCCTAACACTAGAACCCCTGACCCTGGGGCCATAAAATTCACAATTTTGGTAGAGGCACTCTTGCTCATCATAACTATGCACTTAGTTAGTTTATTTAATACCCAGGAGCAGAGAAAAAGATTTTCAAAGAATTCATGTATTTTCACTATATAATCAATAGAGCCCCGCCCTAACACTAGAACCCCTGACCCTGGGGCCATAAAATTCACAATTTTGGAAGAGGCATTCTTCATTATCATAACTATATACTTAGTTAGTTTATTTAATACCCAGGAGCAGAGAAAAAGATTTTCAAGGATTTCATGTATTTTCACTATATAATCAAAAGAGCCCCACCCTAACACTAGAACCCCTGATCCTGGGGCCATGAATTTCACAATTTTGATAAAGGACTCAATGCTGATTACAATCATGCAAACTGTTTGACTGCTTAATGTCCAGGAGTAAAGAAGAAGATTTTTAAAGATTGCATTAATTTTAGTTCTTTTGGCCCCACCCCTCAGGCCCCAGTGGGGGCAGGGATCATGAAATTCACAATTTTTGTTCCCCTTCACCCATAGATGCTTTGTGCCAAATTTGGTTGAAAATGGTTCAGTGGTTGCAGAGAAGAAGCTGAAAATGTTCAAATGTTAACTCACGACGGACGACGACGGACGCAAACAGATAGCAATAGGTCACCTGAGTTTACTCAGGTGACCTAAAAAAAAAAAAAAAAAACTAGAGGTACTGTGAACGATGAGCTCACTAAATGATACCCCCCGCCTCCCATATGGTTATAACTGGTGAAAAAGTCCATGTTTTCCTGTGGCCGGGAAACCCAAAATATGTGTCCGATCAAAAAGTAAAATAGGAGGTGCACAATGGCAATATGTAATAAAGATTCTGTGAAAGTCGCATCAAATTTCATTCAGAGGTATAAGAGGAGTTGCGGATAAGAGATGGGTACCCCAAAGCGTAGCAGACGGACGGACGGACAGACGGACGGACGGAATTAACGATTACTATATACCCTTCCTCTTTTCAAGCGGGGGGGGGGGGTATAATGAATTGAGGGTCTCTTTTAGAGAATTGAAGATTGTTTATGTTCAATCAGTTCATTGTGAATGCTTATGAGATCAAATGTATGTGACCATATCGAAGAAGCAATAGGCCTAACAAAAATCGAATGTTTTTCAATTTCCTTCTTTATATATAATTAAACTTTAGTACTATTCTTCAAGATTTTTTCCATGAATGACTTACTTATTTTGATTTATCAAGATTTGCGATTGCACCCTATGTAGTAAAACAAAATCTTATCTTATTTTCGTTTAAAGAAAATCTTTGAATATTTGTTTTCCTTAATTTTAAAAGAATCACCAAATGAAAAAGAACTCTCAAGAACTTAAATTTTAGTAAATTCAAAAGTTACAACATGTTAAGGGTGTGCTTTCCAGAAATCTCTTCTGCACCTCTCAGGAAACTTCCGACGGCCTTGTGCTGTTTTGTTTTGTTTGTTTGTTTGTTTGTTTGTTTGTTTTTTTTGATTTTCATAGAAAGCATAATAGTATACATGTAAAAATCTCACCGAATGTATAAATAATTAAAATAAGATTAGTTTATTTACAAAGGAAATACGGATCATAACATTTTGATTACGATAACCATGCAGGGCAAAATTAATTTAATATGTGCTTCTCAAAAGATTAAGATGACCTAAGAAGAGGTCAAAAGAGATACAATAGATTCTGATGTCAAGCCATTCGAACCTTTTTTTCCACTTCAAGTACGTGAACATATTGTTTTTAGCATCAACACCATGCAGAGGCTATTTAGTTCTGAATTGAATCAATCAAATTGATTGACGTTAAATTCTGCTTACTACGTCACTTTTGGTTAGAATTAAATATCGTTCTAGACATTTTCATTTACTTGTAAACTTGAGTTGGGAGCGCACTAATTTATATATTTCACACATTTCACCAGCAGCGATATACCTTGAGTTATTGATAAAATAATGGGGTATTTTCATGTTTCACATTTGCTCTGTTTTCTCTCGATTTTATTCGAGACCTTTGGTGAGACTTTACCCGACAAACAATCCAGTAAAATGCTGTCTAGTGCCACGACTGGAAAAGACCTCTTTCTGGATTTTCTGAATAAGGAAAGTATGGTGCGCTTGTCAATGGTGCAAAAAATTCAAAGTTTGACAATGGATGTCATTGATAATAAAAACGATGTCCAAGCTTGCAAGAGGAATATAATTGACATAAACAAGAAACTGCATGCACTGGAAACTAAGAACCCAAAACTGGAAGAAGAAAACGCTAGATTACAGGAAGCATTTCAGACTATTCCTGTCAATGGAGACAGCGACACATACCTACATGTGATTGATAGTTCTCTGCAGAAGTTTTGGATCGTGTTCAATGAAACAATGGAAACTATTCGCCTAGAACAAAATGCCAGTAGCAGCCAAATGCTGAAAATTACATCTCATCTCTCGGCAGGTAATGATTGCATACGTATTATTCATTGTTATACATATGCACACTTATTTTAATTTTTGATAATGCTCATTTTAAATTATCATATATAATTAAACTTTTTATTTAATATTCAAATCAAATCTAATCTAAATGTCCCTGAAATTTGAGTTATGTCCTAGACACGATGTAGTTATGATATCGACACATTACTTTTTTGTAGTATACTACTAGTATCATATTTCTCTATTCTTGTGTGTCTATTACAGTTCTTTTTTAAAGAATATTTCCTTACTGTCAATATCCACGATATCGTGCCGATATCGAATCATGTTTGTTCAAAGAATTTTGGTTTCCATCCTTCATATGATTTTAACAAGTGTTACTTAAAAACTATCTTTTATAAAACTTTCCCAGTCTCTGTCTCTTCGATATCGAATCATGTTTGCTCAGTCCTTGATAAATACCGTCCCTGTTACTTTGTGTGTGTGTGTGTGTGAGAGATAGGGTATGTGAGGGTGTGTGTGTGTGTTTATGTTTAATCACTTTACTTTTTACGAAGATTGTACCTGCCATCGATTTCGTCGATATCGACGATATCGCATCGATATCGAATCATGATTGTTAAAAAAAAAATTAGCTTTACCAACCTTCATCCTAATACAAAACATTTTCAACATATCCCATCGACATCGAATTCGTTCTGAACATGTATGTGAAATTTTGATAGGAATGTATTCATGTTTAAATTGGTGAGGCTATATAATACTTGAAAGGTAAAAATGCAAAAATATAATACACATGCAGAAAATTCCACCCTTTTCAGTTCAGTTTGATTAACATTTTTTTGTAAATAAAGAAAAAAAGTCTTATTTTTGATATTTTTGTTTATTTTATGAAGGACTGAGTAAAAAAAGCATGCTATAAGTGTAACTGTTTGAAAATTCCACTATACTTACGGATGAGCACGGATCATTGCCGTCTCAAGACGTTTTTTTTTAAAGAAGAATAGAGATTTTGACATACTTTTTTTCTGGTGGCGTGCCAATGTTATTTGTTATCTCTTCATGGGAAATTGTTGTTCCCTATCACGTACAATATATATACTGATATGTTAAATGTAAATAAGCCAAGTTTCATTATTTTTCCTCTAATGATAATATTTGAAAACATAATTGTAATTTCGATGTACTTGCATTTTCTTTTCAATTTTCATTTTGTAAGAGACAAAACAATAAGACTATTGTATTAATCTTTTCCTTTCAAAATTTGTTTTTGAATTTAAATTGTTATTTCTTTTCCTGTTTTTGTTGGTCTTTGTACTTTAGGTTGGACTCGATTTGGAGACTCAGAATATTGGTTAGGAAAGCAGAAAGTGAAATGGACGACTGCAACCGTAAGATTCTCTCAAAATTTCTGTAAAATGTTGCACTTGGCTTCTTATATGTTTCCATAAAAATGAATACTGAACAACAAATAAATCAATGACAAAATAGGCTACATCTTTTCCCTATTAGATTATTATTTTTATTGTATGCAAAGTTAAATTTAACAACTTTACGTTTTCTATGCAATGCAAGAATGGAGCAATAATTATTCAGTACAAAGACTTTTGAAATAAGCCGGGTAATTTATAAATAAACTAGAAGTGTTTGTAAAACACTGATCAAGGCAGCTTATGGAGATGGTTTAAGCATCTCAAAGGCAAGTCAAACTCTTAGTCAAGGTCAACATTAATGGTATCCAAAGGAAGGTCTTGTCATAAGAAAGACACCTGTGAAGTATGAAAGTCCTAGTACGACCTGTTCAAAAGTTATCGCCAAGGTTAAAGTTTTGAAAAAGTGGGTCAAATTTTTGTGAGTTCAAAAGATCAGAAATATTTAAACCCTTTGAAAGATCTTGGCACAATGAATACGCTTGTGAAGTATTAATGCCGTAGTACCAACTATTCAAAAATTACAACGAATTTTAAAGTTTGGAAATTTTTTGTAAAAGTAGGCAAAACTCCAAGGTCAAGAAGTCAAATTTGGTGGTACCTGAAGAAAGGTCAAGGGACACATCTGTGAAACATGAAAGTCATAGCCCAACCCACTCAAAAGATATGGACAAGATTAAAGATTTTGTGGACAAATGGCAAGACCTTTCTTAGGGGACCACCGAATTTGACCTCCTAACCTTGACCTTTGAGTCTGACCCACTCTTACTAAAATTTTCAGACTTTAACTTTGCTCATGACTTTTGAGCATTTGGTGCTAGGCCTTTAATGGTCCATATTGTGACAAGATCTTTCAATAGGTACATGTATAAATATTGTGACCTTATTACCTTGACCTAAAGGTTGACCCGCCATAACTTTTGAACAGTTAGTATCAGGGCTTTCATTTTTCACAATTACATTCCTTGTGATAAGATCCTTCTTTGAATATCAATAACTTTGACCCTGACCTTGGAGTTTTACTCGCATTTGAGAAACTTCAACCCTCTTTAAAAGCTGCCATACGGGAACATCAGTGTTTCAAAAATACATCTTGTCCAAAACATACGGCTCCAGTTCAGTTATCAATCTACAAATCAAGGTGATAGTATTGTGTTTCGCATAGCAATCTCCGGTGCAGAGTTGCCGTTCGATCCTCTCTCATACAACTCTGCAATGCATGGGCTCACGTCAAAATTTCTGACATTAACATATAAACGTGATATTTGCAGGATTGTTTCAAATTGAATTAATAGTTCTGGGTTAATTTAGTAAATTTCTATCTCAAAAGTCAGACATAAACATAGAAATTAAATTATATTGATAGTTATTTAAGGAATGAAGCTTATTTCAAGTTATGTTATACGATATAACATAACTTGGGGCAGTTTACGCTTTATAAACCGCGAAGCGGTTTATAAAAAAGCGTAAACAGTCCCAAGTTATGTTATATCGTATAACATAACTTGAAATGAGCTCCATTACTTATAATTTAATATCAATGTAGAAACTGAGACAATTTTTACATTTCTTTCTTTGGAAAAAGGCTTCAAATATCGCATATTTTAAAAGTTTACGTCAAGCGGAGCAATACGTTTTTGACGTAACTCATTGTGACGTAGGCAAGTTATATTACAAGATGGATAAAACCGTTTTACCAATCAAATGAATTGTTACAACTGAAATTAAATAATTAAAACAAACGCACTATTTCTTGTGTTTATCGCTATGATATACGCGAGCCAACGACAGAGGTTAATGTATGAGCTGATGGTAGATCTAGAGTGTTCGCATAGATGTATGCAGAAAATTAGGAAACTCAGAACCTTTCCTCAGAATAAGAATGTCTGACGAAAAATGGCATATGCTCTCTTAAACTGCTGTTTCCACCACGTCAAAACGTAAACGATGCGATTTCGGCCTCACCAGATGAAACTTATAATTTAGGAGGAAATTTACTTTCTAGAAAATTGAACTTATAAACTTTCTTTTAAATACGTCAGAGATAACGGAGGGGATATATATCTTGATTAGAAGCTGCCAAAACGGTAAATATTTTTGTAAAGGAAGCACTGACCCCCTGTAACATCTGTAAGGTCACGACTCTCGTTATCAGTCAACCAAGTTCTGCTTCCATTTTTAAACTCTTCTTATGTTCCGTGATAAAAACCCTGATCTGCGGCTGATGCTCTGCCTCTCTTGTGTATCAATCCATTTTTTCGATGATTAGTGTGCAGATATTCAGTGGCAATTCAAGGCTGTGCTCATTAGTTTATGCAAATTATATAACGTACATAATTACTAGTACATTAGAACATAGCTATGTAGAAGGAACTCTATTTTTTTTATTATGATAATTATTCTTGAACGTTAGAATACATATTATAATACTAGTATCACCTTAAGTATCATCCCTTATAATGTATGCTCAGATACATGTACTAGTATTACCATTTCCTGTACTATCTATAGAAGAATACCAAACTAATATATATATTATTTCTTTATTATTTTTATTTCTCGAATAATTTCCTTTTTCTATTTCGTATATAACTGCATTATATGTATTTCTTTGATTTAATAGGAAGAATGTGAAAAGATTGGAGCAAAACTCGTTGAGATCGAGTCTTCAAGCGAGAATAACTTCGTTCGCATGCTTGCCCAAAAATTAACAGGTTAGTAAAAAAAATGGAGATTTTAAGAATAAATTCTCTAACGTTATATTCCAATTACTTTCATGAGATCCTTAAGACCGCGGAACATTAACTGGCAAAATTGGAAATATACAGCTTACGTCATTTCTATCTGTTACAATCAAAACAATCAGTGATAGACAATGAAATGGGCGGGTACAATTCGACGCGGACGTGGGGAAAACATCGGATTGAAATTGCAGATCGAAATTCATTTTCAATCCAACTCAGCTACGCTAGAAGGCACTCTATTACTGATTGACCCAGAAGACAATTATCATATCTAATATGTTAAAAATCAAAAGTAAACGATATCTTAGGTATTTAATAATTATATTATTCTTCAAATATTCACATATCTTTTCAAAATTGCTTTCATTGGGCAAAACAAGTATCATTTTTAACCATCTGCCTTCCTTCACTAAAACGATCAATCCAATCATTTATTGAATTTATAGGAACTCGTTTATCTTAGTAAACTGTGTAAAAATTATTATATGATACTGCAGAGGGATATCTAAGATATACAATAAATTGTACAGTCGTTTGTAGAACGAGTTCGACTTGAGACAACCATTTTTCGTCACAAGTGACCTACATAGTGACGTCATTTTCAAATTGTGACGTCACAAACAAAGAGAAAAAAATTATTCAGCATATGCTATTTATAGACCTTGTTTATGGCTATGTGTGTGCCGAATTTCATTCTAATCTGAATTGTGGTTTTGTAGATATAGAGATAGTTTGCGAACTTTTTGATCACCCCTCGTAGTTGTTTTTAACGATAATTATTTTTATTTCCAAAAACGCAAGTGTTTGGCTAGATGCTTATAAATTTTTCAGGTCTTTTTTTTTATTATAAATATTTATTTCATTAACTCTCAAGACAAATTTTTATTGCTTTTTCCCAAATTTCGAGTGTACCTGTCTAGCTTGGTAGTTGTCTACTCTAACGTTGTATTTCTATTTCCATCAAAGCAAGTGTTTGGTTAGGCGCCACTGATCGTGAGGTCGAGGGTCGATGGCGATGGGCACACACCAACTCTCTCCTGACATACAGTGACTGGGATGTCTCGCACAACCAACCAAACAACTACAATAACCAGGACTGTCTGTGTCTCTACGTCCCCTACGGTCGTACCTGGTGTGATGAACCCTGTGACAAGAGAGATTACCAGTACATCTGTGAGAGAGATGCTTTGTAACTATTGTTTACGTTTCAGATTTTTTAATAATGTTATTGGTGTGATAAATTATTGAGATCTGCGGACTATAGCTTGACGACTGCCCCAAGACAGAATGATGCAATTGAGTCGCTTCTATGAACCTACACGTTATATATTATTCGTGGGATTTTGTACTAGAAGCTCACGAGAGCTATGAGAATAAATATATACAAGCTGTGTCGTGTTATCGCTAGTCGTTACACATTGTTGTTACTTTTTTATCTGAGTTCATGCTCTAGAATACATCAGACGGAATGAGGCCAAATGGTCTCCTGCGTGTGGAACAACATTATAATGTTATGATAAAATGAAATGATTTAGTAAAGAAAGACACGTTTTTCACATAGAGAAGAGAAATAGGACAACCACGATAAACCAACTACATAGTCTAAAAATAGATTTATTTATTTGCCTGCTTATACCAGTGATAACTACACATTTCTATCCACTACAAAAGACTAATAAAGTATATCAGCAGTCCCAATCCCTCCCGCTCTTTAATTAATACTTTAGTTGCAAATTCAAAGTATTTGTCTGACTTTTATTTATTTATTGCATACAAATCATCCTGAACATTTTTAAACCATAAAATATATAAACTACAGCAAAATTCATTTAGTACGAACACGGATATTGCGAATTTACGGATATAGCGAAGTTATCTTGGATCCCCAGCTATATAAACTTAATAAATTTCATGTACGGTTATAACGAATTACAGATATATAGCGAAGTAAATTCAAAGGTCACAGTGACTTCGTTATAACTTAGTTTTACTGTATAAACTTCATAAAAACTACAATTAAAGGTCTAATAGAACTTAATAATTGATATAATTTACAAATATGTTTAGAGGGCATAAAAGACGTTCCCTGGAAATTCCAGCAGAGAGAGCAGGTATCATGCATGCTGTTAGCCCTGTGTATTGCACATTGTAGGCACATTCTGTAGTCAAATTCCAGTATAAAAACAAAGACCTAGCAATTAGTATAAAACGAGTCTGTCAAAAAATGACCCCAAATACGATATTTTTGCTAACAAGATCATTATAAGGACCATAGAATTGAGGAGAATCAGATGCCGATATAATGTTAGGTAAATGAAATTTCTGTAATCTCAAGTTATTTATCAGTAGTCTGCCTCGGTTTAAAAATTGATCGGACTCATGGCGTGCTTTTGAGTATCGAATAAGATGGAAGAAATAAAAAAAAACACCATATGCAGGTGATGGCGGAATATTACTACACAAAAATGACACAGAAGATGAGTTCATCTGGTTTCTTGCACATGTATAATTTATTTTCTATTTGGCCTTATTGTCTATAGTCAGTAAATCGTTCATTTATAAAACTCCTTACTGTCGGGCAGACTGTTGTGGCAGACTCTGTGCATGATGTCTTTTAAAAATATCATTGAGATATATCAAATCGTTATCGTAAGTATAATAAAACGATAATATATCGTCAATATATCTAAATGTAGAGTTGAAGGCTACGGAGTACTTTCTTTTTCTCATGTAGAAGTTTGTTTTTGAAAGAATTCTGCTTCATAAGAATATCAAAACAAGTCGTTTATCGTCTATCGGAATTCCAACCAATAATTTTAAAAGTTCTACGCATGAGTTCTTCAGAGCTTTTGAGAATCCACCTGATTTACACCACTTCTAGAATATGCTGTAACACAGAATATCTGAATTTTTTTGGTTTAATAGCAGTTAATATCTTGACAAGTAGTAAAGATGGCGGCTTAGTAGAACATGTACACTTTTGCAATGTTTCTCTGTTTGTAAAGATTTTCATGAAGTTTATGAATGAAAAATGTGGAGATAACGAACAGTCATTGAGCTTAAAAGTCCATCAAACAATAATAAATAGGAGTGGAGCAAACACAGACCCCGAAAACATCAGAGGCGGGAACAGGTGCCATGGAGGAGGGAGCATCCAATAAAGGTAGGATAGATCGACCTCAACATGCTGGACTCAAATTTTAAATATTTTGAATATTAAAAGTGATTTTGAAGAATTTCACCTTTAAACCGTGAACTGCGTTAAACTTTTAACAATTATAATGAATATTTATAAAAATTGAAAAATATTGTAAAAATCTTTTCCCTTCTACTGTTTAGGTTCTAAGATGGGACTAATTGAGCATTTATTAAAAGTTCATTATACAATTGAAATTCCTATTCTTTTCTTGCAAACCTCTGGTACACAATATGTTGGTTTGATAAAAGGATTTAGAATTTCATGTCCCTCTGGTACTACAACTTTCTCTTTCTTTGTATTCTAGGATTTGTAGCAGACATTTCGTTTCCATGATTATAACGAACATCTATCCCTTTGCCAAAAATAGCCCGTAACCCATGGTTCATGACAGAGACAGATCCTTTCGTATAAAATTCAGCACGTCTTGAAAATATTCTTTTAAAAAAATATAATTATGTAATGTCAAATTTTAAGGGCAAACTGATTAGGCGATATCAATGCATATACATTCATAATTTTTTTTTAAAAACCTTGTCTTCAGCGTTCCAACCCCAAGGTGGTGCTAAGAGAGGGATACAGACAGACAGTTTATCATGTAAAGAAACATAAGGAGATAACAAACAGCATTAAAGATCAAATTCCATAAACAATACAAAATAGGAGCAGAGCAAACACGAACCTCCAAAACATCAGAGGTGAGATCAGGTGCCATGGAGGAGTGAGTATTCCCTGTCGACCGATCACCCGCCGTGTGCTCCTTTTCATGATCGAAAGATAACAAAATCTGTCGTCAATTCAGTGTATAAATAATGGACTAACAATTAGTATGGAAAACTTCAGTCAGCATTCGACTCAATGATGAATTGTATTTGCTGACAAGGTCATTGTAAAAAAATAAAGATTGAAAAAAAAATAGTATTTGCATTAACTCAGAACTTTAAAAGTGCCTGTACCGCACATGGATCTGATTGAGTAACTGTATTCTTACCGAGAGTATTTATATAGGTATTTTGTGGTTACCAATAAGTCCCTAAATTCAGGTGATTAGAGTACTAGTTCTACATTTGTATACGCACATTTTATTTACTGCGGAATCAAGCAATCAAAATTCATGCATAATATTGATATCCGTGTCAATTACATAGATAACCTAGAGCATTAAACGTGCTTTTTTCCCGCCAAATATAATCTAATGCTTTTACCTTTTTTTCTCTTATCCAGAAAGAAATTGATTTAAAAAAAATTAAAAAAAATTATATGAAAAAAATATTGATTTTTAAAAATGCATATCTTATACACAATAAAAAAAAAACAAACAAAATTAGTATATGAAAACCAGATTTGTGTACATCTGCTTCAAATTGTACTACTTATTTAAGTTACACTTAATTAAGGTTGATGCAGCGATAAAAGACATTGTGGAAATACAAAACGCCTCACCATGCGTTCATTAATCTCCCATTACATCTGAGTGCAGTAACTGAGCATTGTGGGTCGTTTACCAAGATGTCTGAAACCCCTCGCCAACCTGCGCTCAACTGCCTGAGGACGAATGCCCTCCTCCTGTTTGTACTGGTTGGGATTGGGGTGGGTCTGGGACTGGGATTTGGTCTCAGAAAACACCAGCCGTCAGAAGACGCAATTTTGTGGATAGGTATGCTTAACTTTCAATACATTTTTATGCACGCAGAACTCGGTGATCTGTACAGTGCTGTATGGCAGTCAACTGGAATAAAACGGAAAAAATCAAATATCTATAAATACATGCATTTTTATTTTAGAAAGTCAAACATTGATTTGATTTCATGCGTTAGTTGTTCCATGTGCAAATAATGACACTTTTTTGCAGCTCCGCCCGAGGGCGAGGACTCTCCGCCCAATCTAATCAAAAGACATGTCTTTTGCCGTGGAATTTGTATGGAAATTTTCATTTCTTGAAAAAACTGGTCATCAACCTTGATCCCCTCCCAGATTATCGTATAAAGCATGCCGCAGTGTATATACATGATCATGCTATGATAAAATCTAAGACATTCTGACGAGCTCCCGTTCTGCAGTGAACAATAAGCTATTTAATAGTTTCCAGGTTCTGATTTCAAACCTTAAAAAAATATTGTAATCTTCTCTAGTACATTTCATATAGTTCATAAAATATAGGGTAACGAATCATACACTGGGGGAAAATCATGTACAATTAAAGCCTAAGTTCATGGTAATTTATTGCGACATATATCAGTTCCACACATCCTATATATAGTTCTCAACATGGGATATGAAATGTGACATGTACAGATGAATGAGCAGAGCTGCTCTTCGGGCGACTAGGGAACGTCAAATAAACAATTTATATATTTATATATCTTCAATTAATTGTACCTATCTTCAAATCAGTTGTACCTATCTTCAAATCAATCATACCTAGCTACAATTTGTTTATTTAAATAGAATAAAGATGTGTTCAATTACATGTATAGGCGAGGCATAGTTGATATAAAAAAAGATGTATACTACATGTATTCACATAAACAAACGCGAATTACATAAAGAATCTTCTTTCTGTCAACAAAGTTCTCAGTAAACTACACTATCTATGATAAATAAATGGGTTAAGGTTCAAAGATGGTAAAATTTAAGCTGAACAAAGATTTGTTATTAATTTGTTTTAATGAAATTCCGATCGTACTTTATCCTTTAATTAATTATCTTAATACTTACTTTAAGAACTATTTTAGAGGAGATCGAAGCTAATAACATTTTCCAATCCTCTCCAATCTTGTTTTAGCTTAGTTCATTTGAAGACCTCTAAAATATTTTTTTTAAAAATACAGAACACTAGTACATGTATTTAGAAGTATAAATTTATATACATATATTTTTAACATTTATATGATAAAATTAAGACGGTTTCATTACACAGGTCTGCCAGGTGAGGTGTACATGAGACTACTAAAGATGACTATTCTACCTCTAATAGTGTCAACCATTATTACAGGTAATTTTGACATAGAATGAAAAAAAATTGTGTATTTAGCTACCGGTATGACTTTTTATTTGCGATGTACATAGCTTGAAGACAGCCAACAAATCTTTGATTTTTTTGTAAAAAGCAGACCATTCTTGCGGACAAAATTGAATGTAAATATACAAATTTGAAAATATATAGCTGTAAGTATGAACAAGTAACATGCACTTTGCATTTCACATTGAATAAGAAGAATGTCTTTGTCCTTTCAGGCACTGCCTCCATTGACCCAAAGTCAAATGGGCGAATCACCAGCATAACCTTCGCTTACATCCTTGTCATTAACGCTTTTGGTGCCCTACTTGGAATTATCATGTACTTTATATTTACACCAGGTGAGGTTCTTATCTGAAACAATAGTTATAAATAATACTTCTGGTTATGCTTAAGCAAACATTTTAGCATAAAGAAATAGGTTTAAAAAGGCCATGAAAGACACTATCCCAGAAAAAGGGAAGAAATACAGGAACAACAAGAACTACCAATAATTTCATCGGTGGAATCAGGTTCACGGGAGGTGAAACCATCCCTTGCCGTCGCATCCGCCATGAGCCCTCTATTTTAATCAGGTAGACAGTATCAACTGCTTTTCAGTAGAAACAGAACTCGTTTATTAGCTTGTGATTGGGTATCTACGAAGAACCCCTCTTTGTAAAATCTTACCCCGGTACTACACGTTTATATTATGAGGTTGTAAAGAATCAAGGGTTTCCCAATTTTCGTGCATTACCTTTTGTATCATTAATGAATGACAAATTTAAAACTACATTCATTCTTAATTTTGTATTCTGGCCGAAAAATAACGGAACTGTGGGAAAAATACATTAAAAAATCATTCTGATTACATAAAAGGGATAATGAGAGTTATGTTTCCCAACAAAATCGATTTTTATAAGAGTACACTCTAATGCTCTGAGCACGAGCAGACTAGCTACTGACAAATAAGTTTATGTTACAGTGACTTCAACAACCTCCTGTAAATTCAGTATTTTGTAAATTAAATTGTAGATATATTGGCTTTTTAGCAAATACATCTATCATTTTGTCGAATTAGGTTCGATGCAAATCTTATATATCGACCAATTGTGAGGCATGCGTTTTATATTTCTTCTGACGGATAGTTCCGTTTATGTGCACGTGGTCAATACAGAGAGCTCACGGAAGGTGCGGACGGTCGACAGGGGGTGTTTGTTAATCCTACGCTCCTGATTCCATCTTGGGATCTTTATGGGGTAAATTGTTTGTAGGTTTCCAGTTCATTATCTTGACCTTTTTCATGTCAATTTCTGTATTATACAGGCATTATGAATTTTTCTATAGTAATCTTTTATAATTTTTATAGTTTCATAGTTTCATGCAATATGGAGGTATAACTGGTTTTAAATCTTTGTGAATTCAATTAATGTAAGGATAAAATTACGACACATTGACCATATATTGATAAATACAATTTATATTATAGGTCTTCTAGGGGTATTCCAATTGAAGTCTTTACATATTTTCCTAATTACATGTACTTTTGATAATTTGTTTTAAATCTTATCTGTAGTGTAAACATACAAGTGATTTCATTGTATCTATTAACAAAAGTTTAATTACTATTACTCACATCACGACATCTTTATAAACAGGAGAGGGTGTTACGAATGACATTTCTCCCGACAGAACTGTATCTGTCACTACAACAAAAGTGGAAACAAGTGATATGTTTGCTGATATGATCAGGTCTGTGCTCGTGTTAACAGAATTACAAAATATTACAATATTAGACACATTGATAAGCCATTGTTCATAATCAAAATTATTAAAGGAATTTCTGACTGGGATTTTTTTTACCTCAAAAAGATAAATTGATTAAATAGGCATGAATAACACTGGAAAAGAAAATAGAAAAATGTCGTTTTCTAGAGAATGAATAAAATAAATAATGGCAAATACTATTTGTAAGAGTTTAAAAAAAAAAAATTCTATTTTTTTTTTCGATACAAAAGAAATCACACAGGATTGAAAGGAAAATCAATAAGAAGTATCCAAGACAAACAGTATGGCTTCATTATACTTTCAGGAATCTTTTCCCGGAAAATATGATAACGGCATGCTTTCAGAAGGTAAAAGTATACGATTTATATATATACCATCTTGCACATTTATTTGTTAAAAATACATGCAGTTCAAACCACACCAAATGTACTTACTGGGATTTTTATGCGCCCGAATCGAAAGATCCGAGGCGTATATTGTTTTTTGTCCTGTCTGTTTGTCTGCAAACTTTAACCCTCGCCATAACTTTTGAACCATAAAAGATAGAGACTTCATATTTGGTATGCTTACACCACTGATAAAGCTCTTTTAAATGACATCATGGCCAATGACCTTGTGACCTTGACATTGACCTAAATACTCGAAATATAGCTTTTTTTTGTCAGCAAACTTTAACCTTTACCATAACTTTTGAACGAAGAAAGATAGAGACTCAATATTTGACTTGCATACTCCACTGATTAAGCCCTTTCACATGATACCAAGGTCATTGGCCTTATGACCTTGACTGTGTTCTATATGCTAAAAATAGCTTTTTGAACCTTCACCATAACTTTTGAACCATGAGAGATAGAGACTTCATATTTGGTATGCATACTTCACTTATCAAGTTCTTTCAACCGACAATGACCTCAATTTGTTGCCGCCGTATGCGACACCGGGCGCATAGTGTTTCACAAACACATCTTGTTTCATAGATGTTTTAAAACGGAAAATTAACTAATCAAGCAGAAAATTTGTATATGATCATAAGTTTTTTGTTTGATCACAGACACAAACGATAACGTATGTAACAAAGACGACGTCAGACCTTAATGTGACCACTATTACCAAGAGAAAAGAAATAACCAATGCTGCCGGCGTCAATATATTAGGTTGAATGTGTCAAGGTTTAGGGTATTGTATTGTGAAATTTATTCCTAATGGCTTAAAAATGCTAAAAAGGAAAATCTTGTATGGAAAAATACCATATTACAGGTCTGATTGTTGTTTCTACTTTATTTGGTATCGCCGCCAGCAAGCTTGGAAACATAGTCAAACCTTTCCTGGATTTCTTCTACGCCGTCTCTCATCTCGTTATCATAGCCCTAAACTGGATTATTATGTATGTATTACCCTGGATCTAAATCATAAAAAGACCCCTACAGTCCTACTTTACTAATAGTTATGTAACGCCACGTTCCCTCGTAACATTTTTTGTCCTGTTCTTAAGGTTGACACCAATTGGAGTGACTAGTCTTATTGCGTCCGCCATCTTAAAAGTATCCAACCTGGAAACGGTATTCAACAGCCTGGGGATTTATGTGCTGGCCCTGTCTGTCGGGTTGGGGCTGCATCTCCTCGGTGTTATACCTCTACTGTACTTCCTGTTCACGAGGAAGAACCCGCTGTATTACATTGCTGTATCACTGAGAGCATGGATGACTGTGTTTGCAGTAGCCAGCTCGTTAGTTTGTACTCTTATTTCTTCGTTTGTATTCTAATGTTTCCTAATTTGTTAGAACAAAATTCCGATAAAGTAAATCTCAGAGAATGAAATTGTCACCATTTAAGGTCAGATGACACGTTCCTCAAAATTATGTAATTTTTCCTAACAGTTTGTCATTAAAGTATAGGTACTTAAACAAGTTTCCTTACAAAAAATTAGGGTACCTTACCAGGCATTTGGCCAAGATACCATAGGGTCATATTTCTTATATAACCTTTATGGTTAATATTCTAAATGGCCAAAAGCACAAATTTAGTGTACTTATAATTAAAAAAACATTTTGAAAACAATGTAAAAATCAGGAGAGAATGAAAAATTTGAACAATTTTTGATATAATACCAAGAGATGCAAGACATCTATTTGAGGAACGTGTCGTCTGACCTTAACTAAATGTTTCTAAAATTTGTCTGATTATAGACAGAATAAGCCAAGCTAAATTTGATTTCCAAGGAGATCAGAGTTGTTCGAAAACTTAATATTTTTAATATATTTTTTAAAACATTCAAAGAAGATTTATAAAATAGAAATTAAGAAATTCATAAATTTTTATTACTTTCCATCTACAGGGCAATCGGAATGCCAGAACTCTTGAAAGTAGTGGAAGCGAAGCTACATGTGGATAAAAGGATCTCGCGCTACACCGTGCCACTAGGATGTGCGCTAACACGTGCAGGAAGTACCCAGTTTGTGTGTCTGTCCTCTCTATTCTTGATGAATTTAGAGGGTCTCACGCCTAGCGCTCCTACCATTGTACTCGTCTGGTAGGTTTACTATGTCTACGTAAAGTAGACCAATTCAGACTTCCTGTCATATGTATGACATAAGAAAGACATATATCAAATTTAAAACTAGTTTGTGGCTTAAGGATTTGTTCAGCTGAAAACCTTTGTACTTGAAATTAAAACACTATTTGGATGAAATTGAGTAAGTTAATACTTACCGATTCAGTTCAGTGTGTCTGCTATATATTATTATAACTTTTAATCTAATTTTGTTTCATTTAATGTGAACCACTGACACTAAGAGTCAACCATTACAGGTTGTTGACTACAGTTAGCTCCCTTGCCATTCCGTCAATTCCATCAGCGGGCATTGTTACTGTATTGATTATCCTATCTTCACTCAACATTGACGTAACCAACATTGGTCTGTTGATGGCGCTGGAATGGTATGAGTAAGTATCGTAATTTTTACTAAAGAATTTGAAATGGGTTTTCTGGGTAGAAAACCTTGTGTCTTATGTATTTGACTTTCAAATTTAAAAACTTCTCACAGTATATTCACATGACTTTTTGAAATTTCCACGCCAAATTTGCACGTGACTGTTTTGTTTTCATTTTTTGCGAACTCATTATAAGCTCTTTTCCGGTGGATTCAATATAAAATCGACGCAACAATGAATATTTTCATGACAAGTTTCACCAGTGTGTAATTCATAGAATTATCCTTCGAATAAATTATACCCAGCAAATCATCAATGGAGATTGTTCTTTATGCTTTAAAAAAATCATAAACATATTTGTAAATTTTGAAGCCATGTACTGGTTACATGAAATATATGAAGAAAAGATTTTGGCCACTATCCTTACTCATAAATACATCATAAAACAGGGACTGTATTAAAAAAATGATATTTTGTAGTGACAGGTTGAGATCAACCAACAATGCTACTTCTGTTGTCATGGGAGCAGTGATCGCAGACAGACTCTGTAGTGCTCGTCTACCGCCTGTCGACCCGAAAACAGAACTCGAAATTAAAGATGCAGTGTCCAGCCCTGAAGAAAATTTGGAAACTAAATTACAATCGAGGATAGGTATCAGTTAATTTATTGAACCCATTGGTAGATTTTTGTTTATTTTTATGTAATTTGTTTAATTTATATAAGAAAACATTATTTCCATCACTACTGATGTAATGTAATTATTTATATTTTTTTTCTAAATTTTCAGGCACAGATCAAGGAGAAGTAGATCTTTCCAAATAAAATCTAAATTTCAGGCATAGACTTTAAGGGTCATTAAATTAGAAATAAAAGCACTCAGTATAGTGATATACTTACTCACTCGTTTATAATCGTTTTTTAGCCGCTAGAACGTGGAAAAAATATTTTATATCTAAACCAAATAAACTAAAAATTCAAAACTTGGAACTATAAGTCGACATTGCATTAGTTATAAGCTAAAATATGAAAGGTGAGATCAGGTGGAGCAAACATCCCTTGCTGACGGATCAGGCAAGTCGTGTGCCCCTTGTCATGATCAGGAAAATCCGTCGACAAATACAGTGTGAAAAAACTGAAATAATAACCTTACCGTTTGTATGAAAAACGTTAGTCAGCATTTGACTTTGATTACCATTAACGTCTTTTTCTAGTAATAAATCATATGGAGAACGAACAGTATTCAAGATAAAAAGTCCATAAAACAATACAAAACTGGAGCAGAGCAAACACGAACCTCCAAAACATCAGAGGTGGGATCAGGTGCCATGGTGGAGTGAGTATCCCCTGTCGACCGGTCAGACCCGCGGTGTTCTCCTTGTCATGATCTGGAAATAACAGAAAAATTCGTCGTCAATTCAGTTTATAAATAATGGATTTACAATTATTATGAAAAACGCCAGTCACCATTTGGCTCAATGTTTGCTGACATGGTCATAGTATCGACCATAGTACTTGCAAAATGATGACTTTAAACGAGACTGCTGATGTTCATGTTTCATCAACTTGTTTGTCAATAATTTACTTTGTTTTAGAAATTGTTTATACATAGAGCATGCTCTTGCGTATCGAATCAAATGTGATCAATAGTGTACAATAAGAAAGTTTTTAACAGAATAATTTTGCAAATGCCCAATGATAAGGTAACAATGTAAGTGAATTTTTTGAAGCAGCTGTCAATGACATCAAAAAGCCTAGACTTTAATTCAACTTGAGGAATTCGGTAAATTTTGTATTTTCAACATACACATGTATCTACCTCTGATTAACAAGACCTGTCGAAACTTTTGTTTCACATTACTCCTAAAGATTCGCTTTCACTACTGTTATGCTTTAATGAGTAGTAAAGAAAGAACCCGCTATTATCTTTATTTGTAAAGATTATTAAAAAGTTTCGGAATGTTGCTTGTTTTGCTTGTTGTAAATATTTTTGTAAAAATAATCAAAACTGGGGTTGCAGCCTATGTTTGGTATTGAAATGCACTCTCAACCACTATTGAAATAATTATATCAATAGTGGTTGTATTTCAATAGTGGTTGCAACCTATGTTTGGTACTGAAATGCACTCTCGGTCACTTTTGAAATAATCATTTCAATAGTGGTCGTTATTTCAAAAGTGGTTGCAGCAATGCATTGACGGGTTCGTCAAGATTTTTATAAAGGCCCTATCTATACCCCTTATACATCATCAAACATATAATATTAGCTTTACAAAACTCTCCTTGAATCATGACTGAGTATTATCTTAGTATTAAAAAACTAAAGGTAATGTAAGCTCTGAGCTCACTAGATGATAACCCCTTGGCCCAAATAATTACAATGGCAATTAAAGGTCATGTCTTGCTTCGGGAGACCCGAAATAAGCGTCAGATCAAATAGTAAAATAGGAGGTGCAAAATAGCACTATATAATAAAGAATCTGTGAAAGTATCATTAAATTTTATTCAGTGGTAATTTGCAGATAAGAGATGGTACCCTTGGTATTTTAAAAAGAAAAGCAGTGTCCATATTTTGCATTGGGAAACCCAAAAGGTACATGTACGTATGTGTCCGATCAACATAGAACAACAAAGAATCTGTGAAAGTCTCACTAAATTTCGTTCAGTGGCATAAGAGGAGTTTCGGATAAGAGATAGGCACCCCAAAGCGTAACGGACTGAAGGATGTACAGACATAGGGACGGACGGTCACCCCATTACTATATATATATACATCCCTGCTTTTCAAGCGAGGATATAAAAACTTAAAAGTTCTCTGCTAAAGTATATTGTAGGAGTATTGTTAATCAGATGCAGAATTTCAGAAACACTAAAATACTTTTTAAAAATTTCAATCTATCATATTATTACAAAGGCCAATATTATCAATACAGACTACTTTTCTAAACATGATAAGACTATTCCTCACCGTTAAATTAAAAACTAGATTTTATAATACCCGGTATCATATATAACTGCTTATTCTATGTAAAAATCTGACATTTCCAAACCTTAAATTTGGAACTGGTCATCAAAAAATGCTTTGAGAAAACCCACTTTTACACAGAAACACTCTGAAAACGATAGAAAAGGGACACTTGAGGTTGCCATTGACAGAATTTATAAGTATAGAGAGACAAGGTCTTCCAACAAACTTTTGGAAGTTCTTAAGCCCACTTGTTTTGAAATTCCTATGAAGCTACATTTGGTGTTTTCCTATGCCAACTTATTCGATGCTAAGAAGTATAAGAGGAGTGTAAATTCCAAACATGATGTCATATTTCACCTTCGAGTGAAAATTGTGTAAATATCTTACTGAAACCACATTGGCATGTTAGATTGATCATTGAACTCTAGTGGAAGAAAACTTCACAATGTCACTAGCACAGCTTCAGGATAGATTGCTTTATAGTGTATTATAACGGTAAATGGTAGGTCCTTATTGGACATAACATTCGTAGATATTCATCGTGGGGTTTTAGATAGCTTTAGGAGTGATCAAAATGTCTCACAGGTTTGTTTGTTGAGTTGCTACAGTTACAACAGGTTACGAATACCTCAAAGATGCTGCTGACAAAGGTCGCCCTTCAACAGTAACAACAGTAACGACCTATAACAACATCGTAAAGATTCTTGCCAACAGAGGCAAGATACTAGGTATCTTTGCGACTTTTTGGTCAGATGACAAACTTGTCGTTAGCAGGTTTTCATGGTATTTAAAAAAAAATTCTAAAGCTTTAAAAAGAATTGCTAGGTGGATATCTCATTTACTTTGTCATGAACAAAAAAAAGGTTCCGTATTTAAAATGCAAAAAAAATCTTAAAATTGTATCCAAACTATTCAAAAAAGGCTTTTGATAAAATTTAGTTACTGGTGATGAGACGTGGATATTCTATTTTGAGACAAAACGTAAAAATTCTAACAAAATCCATTTGAAAAATGCAAACGTCCTAGGATTGCCAAATGATTAAGAAATGTGAAGGTTTTATATGTTATTTTCTTTGACAACAAAGGCTTATCATGCACATTTCTGTGCCAGAATGCATATCATTCACCGGTTTCCTCTTAATAAATGTTGTTAAGTATTAAAAAAACAAACAAACAAAAAACAACAAAAAACTGAAGAAATATTACGAAAGTCGTCGCCCCAAAACACCTCATCCTGTTTTCTGCTAAGCCCGTACGACTTCTTATGTTCCTCAAACTGAAATTTCACCTATCCGGAAAAATATACATATCACATAATACCTTTGGGTCTGCAATTTATCAGTATTTAATAGGTGTCCCTATTAAAGAATATGAAAAATGAAAAAAAAAATGGTTTAAAGCAAAGAATGAGAATCTTGAAGGGCAAGGACAAAAAGAGGATCAATAAATAAAAGGGTTGAAAACAGCCAAGAGTCATTATCTTTGGAACACACCTTATGCTTAAAGTATGAACAGTTTTCAAATCAAGGCAGACTTCTAACAAAAATTTTTTATGTTGCTAGGATTTCAACGACCTCGTTTAATGTCAGCATGTCATAAATCCTGTGATTGTTATAGTGATCTATAGTAACTCTTCGATTGTATTTTGACTGACCTGGTTATGTCTTTTTTTTATACTGACTAAGGAATATTTCGTCTGTCTGATCAATCATAGGGCTCATGGCGGGAGTACCCGGTCGACAGAGAATATTTACTCCTCTTTGGCAACCGATCCCATCTTTCGAATTTAAATGGATCCGTGTTTTATGAATAAATTTAAAAAAGTAAGAGTTATATTAAATAAATATAATAATTTACAGAATTAAACCTACAAATACACCTGTACATTATATTCCAGACGCTTCCCAGATTTTCTGAAATTTGTCAGGACGGAGATAACAAAGACGAATAGTATGCTTAGAAAAATACTTTTTCATTTTAATCTTTATTAATAGAAATATGTGCATACTATTTTTAAAAATCCCACAAAATAACGATTATACAATTTAAAGTTACAAAGACAAACAATATGAATGTGTGTTCTTCTGACGTCACCAGAGAGATAGTATGTCACATTTCTACGTCGCCCACACAGATAACAACAGTTAGGGATCACTGGCATCTGTCTGTCCGTCTGTTTGTCTGTTAGCCTATTTGTCACATCCTATCTTGCATAATTTGTAAGAGATATGGATTTGATATTTGCTTATATATTGTTCGGCACGTAGACTTTTGCAAACTCTATGGTAACCGACCCCATGACGCTTTGATTGTTTGTACATAAAATTTTATTTTGTTTGATGAAACAAGTGGGAGACATTAACCCCTATACAGACAGCTATATTAAAAGCTACATACAGAGGAGAGGACTTGATGATATAAATCACGTTCCGCTAATAAAACATCCAAATATGGCATAGACGTGTCAAAACCTCTGATGTCTTTTATTTCAAGTTTAGTGAATTTAATTAATCAACGTATAATTAAAAATTATTACATGTATTGTTGGTTATTAAAACTTTGCTGCTGGAAATCTAAATGTCAAATTGTAGATCCCAAGAAGAGTTTCTTCTTTCCAAGATTGTTTTTAAATGCTATATTCAGAAAATCAAAAAAAGAATAAATTAATGACCATAAGATTTTCGAGAGATTGTAGAAAGACTAGTCTTTCAATGCATATATATTTAAATTTAGCTCTAGCAATCTCTTATAACATTTTCTTATAAGTAAAGATGGATTTTCAAACAAAATTTATAGATGATAATGAAATGAAGAGTTTTCGTTCAAAGATTGAATCAGCTATAACTTTGGAGAAAATCAAACTAACTGATGGTGTTCATGGCAACTCATCTTTGAAAAAGAGGCATATGAAAGAGAAATGAGTCGATAACGAATGGTTTTCAAGCTCAAAATTCATTGAAACAATATTAATTGGGAGCAAAGCAAACACGTACTTCCAAAAATGTCAGAGGTTTGATTGCTCATAATATAAGCAAAAATTACTTCGTTAAAAACCACCCGGGTTGTATACACAATCAACACCGAAGTTGATATAAAAATCAAGCTGGAGGTCCTTATGGCCACTATCTATCCTTATATGTAGTCTTCAAAGATTAAAACTTCCACAAAAAAAACTGTTGGGATTCCTATGGGAATGAATTGTGCTCCTTTATTGGCTTGTCTGTCTTGTTTTTTTTCGCATGAAGCAGCATTTACTAGTATTCAAAAACTTCTACATAAGAAGAAGGGAATACTAGTTGTGCCCTTCAATTCAACAGTCAGATATATCGATGATTTTTTTTTATCAAATAATGATGGATATTTTGATTCGCATGATCTCCAGAAATGAGGTGTGCAAGTCCACCGGCGTGTGAAAAATGCACTTACACTCATCAACCTGGCCCCAACTATGGGTAAATAGTTGTTCAGTCGTGTTTGTCTTTGGTAACAGCACAATCAGAAGAAGAAACACTCTAATATAAAAATCCGGGTAGATCGGGACTTCCGGTTGCCGAATGGCGGGGTGAGTGGTGTTTTTGGAGCTCCTGGGATATTTTCATTGTTAATAACTTTTCACACATCTGTCAGGCCAAAATGTGTAGTATTTAATTAACGATTTCAATATCCCGGGGCTTTTCAAATGCGGAAGTTTTTTTTTCATAGATGGGAGGGTGTTTACATCAGTGTGTGGGACGGTTTTATACTGTGAAAACTGATGTATATACAATTTTCAGACTGACTGTAGAAATAACAAACAATCCTTTCATCTTTTTTTTTGTTATTTTACGAAAACATTTCTCAGTCAGTGAAGATAAGATACAGAAAAGTAATAAATATATTTTTTTCTTTTCAAAATTGTTGAATGGAAGTACTTTATGTCTATTATGTATTATACATTTATTGCATGATAGTGAGGGAAATATGAAGACTTATTCAGCCAAGAAAAATCATATTCCCCGAGGGCTTCGCCCGAGGGGAATATGATATTTCTTGGCTGAATAAGTCTTCATGCTTCCCGAACATTCATGCAATGAATTGTTTATTATACCGAAACAAGCAAAACCTTTGAAATAAACATAAACTTTCAAATTCGGCACCGTTCTCTAATTCACACCATTGTTAACGTAAAGTTACTATAAAACCCTTTGGTCAACACATTGTCATCAGTTTTGTGACGTAAACCAGGCTATTGTGACGTCTACTACTCTCGGGAGTTTTCGTTCAACGAACGAGAACTATATTGCGGTAAAATTCAATAGGTGTTCCGAATAGGTGGAATATGATGAAAAGCGTGCCGACGACGGGAAATATGAAGCTTTACGGCCCGATCACGTGATAACCTAGAACCAATCAGATAACGCGTTGTGTAGAATATTTATAATGAGGTTTAATAAAAATATTTGCTTTTTTCCAATATGTTGTAGCTTTGTAATGTTTGTATGATGCGTGTTATGACAGAAATAAAACATATGAATGACCAAAAAAAAAAAATCCAGGTAGATCGTTATCCTTGGAAAGCAGCTGATCTAAGGATTAGTACCTACTGACAAACAAATAATGAAACAAGAGTGTCGCAGCATTGTTAAGGCTAAATAAAGGGGATAGGCATAATTTAGACGGGGAATGTTTACTGTGACATCACACAAAAAAAGTAATTCCTCATAATACCAGAAAATGAAATAATTTGCAACTTAACATTAAACTGTATAAAAATTATAAACAACAACAAAACATACAATTGCATTAAATATAGTTGCTAGTTAAATTCTACACAGCAAGTTTTAAACGAATCACTGATAGCAACAAACTTGTCGAAATGTCATTTTTAGTAAAATAAAATATATGGAGATAACGAACAGTATTCAAGCTCGAAAGTCCATAAAACAATACAAAAAAAAAAAAGAGTAGAGCAAACATAAACTTCCAAAACATCAGAGGTAGGAATAGGTGCCCTGGAAGATTAAGCACCCCCTGCTGACCGGTCACTTCCATGTGCTCCGTGTCATTATCGGGAAATAACGGAAAAAACCTGTTGTCAATTCAGTGAGTAAATAATGGACTAACATTTGGTATAAAAACGCCAGTCGGCATTTGACTCAATGATAAATTGTATTTGCTGACAAATACATTAATTGTATCAACCATAGAACTAACGAAATGATGACTATAAACGAGACTACTGATTTTCTTGTTTCATCGACTTGTTTGTCAATAATTTACTTCGTTTAAGAAATTGTACATATGTACAACATGCTCTTGAGTAGCGAATCAAATGAGAGAAATAGACTCCGTATACAGGGGATAAAGGAATATTGCAGTATAAGTAAGGGAAGTTGACGATTGAAAAGTTATGTTATCCCGTTTATCATAGAGCTCGATCGTAAGATTATCATCAACATCATTTTCAAGTAAAAAAACAAATATAAAACAGATGTGTAAAACTCTGTGGTATCCTTTATTTCAAGCTAAACGCTATCGTATCGACATAAGAATGGAATTGTTAATTGACAATACGTCGTCGATAAACTATATATAAATGTCGAGTTGAAGACCACAGCAAGTGTTTTCTTCTTTTCACGTAAACTATTTTGGACAAATTCTGCTTCATAGGAATACAAAACAGGTCTTCTTATAACAGGTCGAAATTGGTACCCATTGAAATTCCAATTATTGTTGGAATTCCTGGTCTTCAAAAACAACGTTATAAATATTGTCAATCAGAAACAAGAATCTTTTTTAGGTCAACTTCAGAGTACTTGTGTGTACAATCAGAATGTTTTAAACAAAATAATTTTGCAAATGACCAAAGACAAGGTAACTAAATTTACAAGTTCCATTTTTATATTGAAAAGAGCAGCTGTTAATGATATAAAAAAAAGAATGGACTTTAATTTATCGTTTGGAATGGTTGTGTATAAAGTTGAAAGTCGTTTTAAAAAGTTTTTAAGCTGTTGTTTTTGGTAAAAATCTTGTGATTTCAAATTTTCGAAAAGGTTCTTAGGATTTAAAAATATTTACATCCACTATTTATCTTTGTGCGTAGGGAATTCTATGAAGTTTCTAAATCCAATATAAAAATTCATTTTGGTTGTTTGGATAGTTAAAATATTCAAAGCTGACATATGATTTGGAAGAAAATCTTTCTTAGAAAGGGAACTGTGAGGATATATGTTGGATTGCCGCTTGTAGAATTAAATCCATTTCCCCCCCTAAAATATAGTTTAAATAATGTGCCTTACAAACGAAGACAATGTTGTTACCTGCTTTGTCAGCAAAGACCAATACGTACTGATCATGTAATCTATCTTATCATTTTATTGAATACAGAAAGATAGATGGTTTTGTATTGCCCCTTTTTTGGATACGCGATTGTTTCATGGAATGACACATTTAATCAATTCCGACAAAGTGCCAATGTCTTCCACCACAGCTCTCTCCGTCAAATATGTAAAATCTTATGGTCAAAGACTATATCGAATGTCGACCTCCTGAAATGGACCAAACTCAAATTGTATCATCGATGAGTTAAAGCAAAGGAGATTTTAAAAGATGGCTAGGAAATGTTCTTAGAATGGAAGAATTTGAGGATCCCAAAAATCGCCTTAAGATGGACATGGTATCAGGAAAAGGCCAAAGGGAAGACTAAAATCCATCTGGCACAAGAACAATTGACTTGGGGAGAGGCAGAGACCATGGCCAAGAAGAGAGCCGAGTAGTTAAAAGTCTTGTGTTGAGAGGGTAGGATAGGTACATAGATAGGTATTTTCTTTCGCATGTCCACTCTATTTACCCCAGTGAACTTGCAATAAAAAAAATCCACCGAGTCACTTCTGTTTCATATTTGGATATTTTACTAATTATAGAACAGGCCAATAATTAAACTAAATTGAATGACAAACGAGATACTTTCCAACTTTTCTTACACTTTGACCTGCATATGGTGTTTATGTCTACTACTTATTCACTACTCAAGAGATCGCTCTGAGTATGATCAATTTATATACAGAGGTAGGCTTTTCACTGAGAAGTCTGCGTTACAAGGATAACAAGGATTTCCACAGCCTGTTTTTATGTCAAAACTTCGTAAATATTATGGTGGTTATATTTATCCTGTTAATACATGTATAACCAAATATTGGGTCGTATTTAATTTGACTTGTTTCATATCAATTGTTAGGCCTTCGTTTTTTTGTTTTTTTGTTTTGCTCAATTAACTACGGAAAGTTCCATCTACCTGATCAATACATAGGTCTCATTTGGGTGTGACCGGTCAACAGGGGATGCTTACTTCTCCTAGGCAACTGATCATACCACTTGATTTTAGAAAATAATACCTAAAAGAAAATAAAGGAAGCCAAAATGTGAGACACGATGAATGTAAAATATAGAAGAAAAAAATCACTCAATTTTAAAGGAAAAAAAGAATGTTCAAAGGTTACTGACTTTTGGAAACAGACTGTTTGACAAAAAAAAATTGGAACAGGAAATACGTACGTAGAGTGTGACTAGAAATGAGCTTGATCCAAATACACCGGTATTTATTGTATTTGTATAACTAACTTTGATATGTGCAGTTTAATTGTCATGCATGCAAAATGCTTCGAGCTTAAAGTTCTTCGATTTGATATACATTTTTTTTTCTAAAATCGATGTGTATGGACAATTAAATTCTAAGTACATAATCGCACATTCTGACTGAGGTTCAGCTGCTCGTCTATGATGGAACGAATCTCGACCATTTTCTGAAGGTTGTAAGTTATTCTTTCCAGAGGGACAAAGAACCAGACTAACGAAATAAACATTTGCTGGAAGCATTGATGTGATGCAAATCAATCTTTCCTTCTCACAAACTAGGTCAGTATTCCCCAAAACTTTGAAATTTAGACTGAACTCTCCATGCATAGGATTCTGATTAATGTTTTTTGTTTAATACATTAAAGTTGATTAATTAATTCTTTTCAAGAGAGTGAAGATTTATTATTTTTTTTAGACTGTTAGATTTAGAGGGATAAATTAGACTAGGCTAGAGAAATGTTTTTATAAACATATGTCGCCAAAATCGTGACCTCAGATGTAGTTTTGATAGATATCTTCCCTTTGGACTTATTTGAAAAAAGAATAAATACCTGTCAGGTTATATCAAATTTTTAAATTGTTTTTGTCATGATCAGCTGTCATGGAGTTTAATTGTTCACCTCTTTGGATAACTGCTCTGCTACTGGTTGCTTTCTTTTGTCAAATAAGTGAAATACAGGTAAATTATTACTCTGCATGAAAACGCCGGAACCCTTGAAGAATCTCATTCACTCACAGTCCGTCTGTAATTTAACATTTTCCTTGTGACGTGATTATTCGTTAATTTTTCAGAGAAATTTCAAAATTTGTAGATTAGGACAAGTGAAAGATACCTTTCGGGTTGAGTCCGTTTAACAAAAGAACTTATAAATAACCAAGTGCAAAATTTTGTTCTGCTTATAACGTAATATAATTAAGAAATAAGATATCATTTTTAGTTTCATTTGGATATGACATGAAGTTGGTCACGTGATCAAATTCTATAATGCCCGAAGGGGTTTCTCATAACGATTGCAATGTTTCAGATTTTGTACTGTAGTATTTTACTGTAAAACGTTTTTGTGACTCAAAGTGTATTTCAAACAATTTTCAATTTTTACACAAATAAGAAGGATCATTTTTACTTTGTCTGTCCGTATATACGTATAAGTTCCTCAATAGTTATTATATAAGGGCCATTTTTGACATTTTCAGATTTTAGTTCTTTACACTTATTGCAACGCATAATTGAATGTCAAAAAGGCATGATTGACATATACAAACACATGTTTTATCATCATAAAAGAGAAACAATTAGGTTTGCTCACTAAACTTGTCTATTTAACTTTATAAAGGGACAGAGGTATGGCGTGAACTACGTGAAGTCGGTCAGCAAACAGTACAACTCTACCACTGGATTTGTTTACATCTCTGTGGAGATGGAAGCTCCACAGACGGATCTCTCTGTAAATGTTTACTGGCAAATCAATTCAGGTGTCATTGGGGGTAAGCGGTAAAAAGAATCATGTTGTAGTAGACTAACATAAATGTTCGTCTGTTTGTCTGATATTTTATCAGATAGACAATGGATCGTTCACATTCATGTTTGTTTTATAGTAATAAACAAATAAATGTAGACATACATGTTACTCTCCCTTATAAGATTATCTATTGATTTTGTTGTTTATCTGTAGATATCTAAAAGAAGAACTGAGTAACAAAAAGTTAATCGTTATTTATTTGCAACTTTATTCTAAATTTGTGAAAAATATTGATTGTCAAAATAATATTTTTTATACTTATTAACTAGTGTTTTCCAAATGATACGCAAATCCTAATATTGGCTTAAGTTTAATTAATTTCCGCGTTTATTTCTAATGGATAAGTATCGGATTTATTCTGCAACGCCAGGAAGAGGAATGTTATTGGTTATACATGTACTAGTAGTAATAAAGGAAAGGAAGAAATTTGACCAAAACGCTCACTTGAATCTCTTTTGCCCTGTTGTTCCTCAAAATAAATTTTAAAAAGATTTTCCCTCATTTTTCTTCCCATACCCCAGACTAGGTCTAGGAGGCCATAACTTATCTATAAGCTTGAATCCACTCAACAATGCCAGCCCAAGTGAGCTACATGTATAAACGAAAGGCTTAAGGATACTGACAAACGTAGGTTGAGGGAAAGTCTTCATTATATAAATTTTGTTTTCATTGTGGAATATTCAAAACTTGCAAGAGACAACAAAAACAAGCAGAAAATAGGAATATTTATATAAGCTAATCTAAGTAGCCAAAGTCATAATTAAGACCAAAGACAAGTGGATATGTGTCACTTTTAGATTGGCACAGACCATCACCGATTGTCATTACATCAGATTATACAAAGTTCATTTCAGTTGATGAGCAGACATTTGGGTCCTCTGTGAAGAAGAATGGAAAACTGACGCTATATTCCCTAACAGTGGATTCATCTTACGTCAGAGCAGTATATTTTACCACTAAAATTGATGACCAGACCAGCAGTCTGCGATTTGAGTCTTTCTCTTGGGGCAAGGATTACCCCAGTAAATCGACTTTCCCTGTACAATTGAGAAAATGCACCTCAACTTTCTCAGAGGTCTCGTCGCTAACTTCAGATATCCATGAAATTAATGTTGATTTCAACTGCGACCCAACACTCTCCAGAAATGTTTATAACTGGCCACGAGTATATTGGGGAATTAAGTTTGGTGTTTATGTGTTCAATAAAACAGAAAATAGGATTCATTATCAACCAATAGAGAATCACGGTGGAAGAAAAGGAGGCTTGCTACTGTCAAGGAATCCTCGAAGTGCAGGCAAATTTTCCTCTCGGAGAGAAATGCTCGATACCCCTTCTCGGGAAAGCTCTTTCGACAGAAACATTGGACCATCGAAAGACTCGCTGTCAAGGGATAATTCTGCAAACGGCGAAACATTATTTGTTGAACACGAGTTGGCAAACATAACCATTGGACCCACACCCTGGGCAAATATAAGCTTTCCTAAATCATATCTAAATGAGAGAGTGGTATTTCTGAAAGTCACTCTCGATGCTCCTATCATCCTTGGACTGAGTATGGTGTTTTCCTTTGTTAAGAAAGTATCCATTAGCAAAGATCTTCCCTCTGGGGTATACCTATCAGAAACTGGAGGAAAAACCTTCCCACAACCTTCTACTGTCATGTGCCAAACATTTGGGCAAAATGCTCCAAGAGTATACATGAAAAAAGATGGAGGTCAAATAATAAAATCTGAAGATATCTGTATACAGGAGGTCAGGAGTCCCCTGTTTTCTTCCTCACATGTCACATTCATCAAGAAAGACGTACGGAACAGAGAAATAGACGGTGAGTACACGTGTTTCTCCGAGAATCCAGGTGGTGATAAGAATGTGAGCACCTTTAAAGTGTACACAGGGCCCACCTTCCTGGAAGACCTTACAAAGATGACAGAAAGTAGTTCCAGAGAAGTAAGTTAATTATTAACCGACTCCTTTTTTGTTTTCTTGAATTATTTTTGATTTCTTGTTTCTTGAACTTTGAGCACAAGGCAATTTTAACAAGAGCTTTCAGCTAAACTCATTAAAGGCTAATCATTTTCTTTAAATTCAAAAAGTTAATTTAGGCCAATCACAAACAGGTTTTCAACCAAAAGCAGAACTTAAAAATTTTTCAACAAAACTTCTGCTTATCTAAAATTCATGTTTATAAATCAGTGATTAATTACTTTCAGCTAAATCTTCGACTCGTGGTGGAAGGAAACGGTCAGATGAGGGTCTCCTGTCACGTCCCAGTGCCAGATCACATGGTTCTGATCAACACAGCAGAGAAAATAGAACCCTCATCTACCAAGTTAAAGAGAAAGGAGGTCACCTTGACCTACAAATTCCCAGCAGAGGCAGTTCGCCCCTTTGATTATTTCTGCAGTGTTTATGATGAATATGGAAATCACAATACCCGATACACCCATTATTGATATTAATAGTAAAATAATGATAAGAACTTTTAAAAGGAACAATAAATATTTATTGTGCACAATTTTGCTTCAATCTCAATTCTGGTACAATGTTGAGGGATACATGTAGATCCAAATAAAAGCGAAAAAAAACAAAAACAAAAACGTTATTTAATGTGCCAACATGGTGTATCACTGCCTCTTTTGAATATAAAGAATTTCGAATCATTAATTTACTTCATTTTGCAATTAATTCATTTAATATTTTATGTATTTATTAAGTTTAAATAGACAATATCAATGTAAACTTTATTCAAATAAATCCTCCATTTAACAAAACTCTCAAAAAATTACTACAAGCTCACAATAACCAAGATGCACTGTGAGTGATGTGCTCACAAAATGGTACCCCATGCTTCTCTATGAGTATAAGGGCAAAATCATCTCTTTTTTTTTTTGCTAAGAAAAATTCAAAATATCTTACTAATCAAAACGTAAAACAGGAGTTGCACAAAGGTATTATATAATAATGATTCTGTGAAAGTTGCATTGAATTATACAGCAAAACTCGGTTATAACAAAGTTGCTTGGACCTATGAAATTACTTCGCTGTATCCGTAATTTGTTATAACCCTATAAGAAATTCATTAAATCTATATAGCTGGGGATACAAGATGACTTCGCTATATCCATGAATTCACAATATCCATGTTCGTACTTTACGAGTTTTACTGTACTCCAGGTATAGGAGGGGTTGTGGATAAGAAATGTGTACCCCTAAATGTGGACGGACAAATGGACACCCCAATCACAATACAGCCTAGTTTGGGGGGTATAATAAACAAAAACAGTAGAATTCAAAGTAACCAGAAGTCTCTGATGACTGATGAGACTGTAGCTCTACTGGTCTGTATGTATAACAAAGGAAGGGTAGCACTTGGATTTGAAACTTGGCAACAGGCAGCAATAAACAGAATTATGTATCTTAGTGTAGTCTACTTGTGTGCCAAGTTATATTAAAATCAAACAAAAACTGTAGGAGGAGAAGCATTTTAAGGGAATTTCACAGAAATTTCTATTTTTAGTAACCATGGCAACATCATTCATTGAAATTCAAAATTAATTTATGTATCTTAGAGTAGTCTACTTGTGTGCCAAGTTATATTAAAATCAAACAAAAACTGTAGGAGGAGAAGCGTTTTAAGGGAATTTCACAGAAATTTCTATTTTTAGTAACCATGGCAACATCATTCATTGAAATTCTAAATTAATGTATTAATGTATGTATCTTAGTGTAGTATACTTGTGTGCCAAGTTATATTGAAATCAGACCAAAAATGTAGGAGTGTAGCATTTTGAAAAATTGTTTACAGACAGACAGAAAAATAGCTGGACAGACTGACGACGGACACATTACTATTGCATAAGCTCTTCTAGCCTGGTCTCTGACCAGTAGAGCTAAAAATGAATAAATATACTAAAAATTAAATACATGTACATCAAGAAAACTATCACAGATATAATGGATTCATGAAATATCTTTTTCTACTACATGTAGATCTTCATAAACTTGAAGAGGATTCTTATAACAACATTGAATAAAAAAAATAAATTTTCAAAAATATATTAGAAGAATAAAAACAATGTACAAAAATATGAATAATTCTTTGAAAAATATCATAATGTGACAAAAAATATCATAGTGTGATAAATAAATAAAATAAGATTCTTCTTATGCATGGACGGATGTGATTGGAAATTTTTACACAACACAGGAATGTCTGTACAGTAAGCTTGGTAGGAAGCAATTATCGGAAAATATACTCATAAAAAAAAGACAAAAAAACAGAATCTAGAATATTGCATGCTTTTGCTCCCATTAGCTCCCATTGCTTATTATGGCTGTGTGAAAAACAAACCAAACCCCTGAAGACACTATTGAAATAAATTTATATAAATAGGGGCCTACAAGATGGTATAAAAAATAATGCCCAACCTAAAATGTCTTTTGAAACTTTTACATGTCTACTATACAAGAAGCTGTATGATGCCGACTACTTTCTTTGAAACATTGTAAAGCCCCAATAGCAATCAAGTTGCTACAAATGATAATTTAGTAAAACAGTTGGAAAAGGAATGTAGATATTCCCCTACTGATGGACCCTTAGGATATGGGGGTCTTTAGGAACTGCATTTCAGAAGACAGAACATCTGTGATGTGGATACACTTTTTGGCCAAGTCCCCTCCCATTCTCTTCAGTGCTATTTCTGCTGCCTCTCTCACAGATTTAATTGGATCATTCCTCCTGTTGGTAAAAATGATAAAAACAAGGAGTCAGTCATTTGAAACATTTATTTTCAGCATTCCTCAGTAACTGAATTTTAATGACTTAAATCAACAGATTTTACCATCTATCGGCAACTGCTTGTTCACTTTTGCCCCCTGCCTTTAGGTATCCCAGAGCGAGACAGGCACTCTCTCTGACCAGTCTGTCAACATCTTCCAACATCCCGATTATCTTCTCCACAGTCGTCTTCTGTGCTCTCCCTGTTCCCAAAAAAGAGGAATTAATTTTATTTCCAATTAAGTATGTCTAACAAAATGTTGAGTATTGACACTTTACTTTAATTGTGCTAGAAATCAATAATAGGTTACTTCAATGTAATCCATAAACAAACAAAAAAATCCCAAGAAAAATATCATTTAATATGTTTCACTGTGCATTGCACGGTATGATAAGTATGTGTCAAAGTACCCATCAATTAGTAAATAAAACAAGAGGCCCATGGGCCACATTGCTCACCTGAGCAGTGTGGCTAGGAAAAAGTAACCAGAAGTCTCTGTCGAGACTGTAGCACTTCTGGTTTGTACTTATAATAAAGAAAGAGAAAAGTAGCAGTTTGGACATAAAACTTTACAAAAAGCAATAAATAGAATAATGACAAAAACCGATACACAGAATAATGTATCTTGGTGTAGTCTACTTGTGTGCTAAATTATATTGAAATCAGACCAAAACTGTAGGAGGAGTAGCATTTTGAATGTTTTTCACAGAAATTTCTATTTTTAGTAACAACAGCAACAACATTCATCAAATTCAAAAACGGATATAGAAAATTATGTATCTTAGTGTAGTCTACTTGTGTGCAAAGTTATATTGAAATCAGACCAAAATTGTAGGAGGAGTAGCATTTTGAATGTATTTTTTAAAAAAAATTCCAAATTTAGTTACTGTGAACAGCAACACCATTCATTGAAATCAAAACCCAATATACAGAATTATATATTTTAGTGTAGTGTGCTTGTGTGCTAAGTTTTATTGATATCAGATGAAAAATGTAGGAGGAGTAGCATTTTGATTGATTTTCAGAAAAATTTCTGTTTATAGTAACCATGGCAACACCGTTCATCGAAATCAAAAACTGATAAAGAGAATTATGTATCTAAGTGTAGTCTACTTGTGTGCCAAGTTATAATGAAATCAGAAGGAAATGAAGGAGGAGTGGCATTTTGAATAATTTTCTATTTTTAGTAACCATGGCAACACCGTTTATTGAAATCAAAATCTGATAAATAGAATTATGTATCTAAGTGTAGTCTACTTGTGTACCAAGTTATATTGAAATCAGACCAAAACTGTAGGAAGAGTAGCATTTTGAAAAATTGTTTACAGATGGACAGACAGCTAGAAGGACAGACGACAGACCCTTTACTATCGCATAAACTCTTCTGGTCTCTGACCAGTAGAGCTAAAAATTGGTTTATTATTGAATAGTTTAAATCCAAAAGTAGTCCCATGACCAATCATGGCTTTGTTATTCTTGATAAGATGATTTTTAAAGAATTTTCCTATATATGTCTATGTAAAATTTTGATTGCCCTTTGTGACCCCGCCCTACCACCAGGGGTCAAGATTTGAACAAACTTGAATCTTCACTACCTGAGGATGCTTCAATATAAATATAATCAATTATGGCTTTGCTATTCTTGAGAAGAAGATTTTTAAAGATTTTTCCTACATATTTCTATGTCAAACTTCGGTTGGCCATGGTGGCCCTGCCCTACCCCCCAGGGGTCATGATTTGAACAAACTTGAATATTCACTACCTGAGGATGCTTCCATATAAATATGATCAATTATGGCTTTGTTATTCTTGAGAAGAAGATTTTTAAAGATTTTTCATATATATTTCTATGTAAAACTTTGGTCGACTATTGATTTGAACAAACTTGAATCTACACTACCTGAGGATGTTTCCCCATAAGTTTCATCTTTCCTGGCACAGTGGCTCTTGAGAAGAAGATTTTTAAAACATAACACCAAATTTTCATTAATTCCCAATTATCTCCCCTTGAATGAGGACGTGGCCCTTCATTTGAACGAACTTGAATCCCCTTCACCAAAGGATGCTTTGTGGCAAGTTTGGTTGAAATTGACCCAGCAGTTCTTGAGAAGAAGTCGAAAATGTGAAAAGTTTACAACAACGACAACAACAACGACAGACAAGGGACAAATTGTGATCAGAAAAGCTCACTTGAGCCTTTGGCCCAGGTGAGCTAAAAATGTCATATCTTTTATAAGTAACAGCGTATGATGTTTATTTTTCATTTACTAAAAATTTTGGTAAATTGATAGGTGTGCGAATTCCTGTGTTAGTAAAATAATTTAGATTCAGTGCTAATTAATGCATTTACAAATTTTAACTTTGAGTTTAATGACATATACTTGTCTAAATGTTCTTGCCAACGACATCATTATATAAAATGTTTATGCATAAAAAAGTTGTAAACCAGACATTAATAAACACTCTTTCTGTCAATAACCTTGCCCGACTGACATGAACTGGCTTGGAAGAACATATCAACTGCACCATTCATGTTTCATGATTGTCTTACCTGATTGGCCTCAATTTTTATAAATCATGGTTTTTTTGCCTGACTTTGCCAGGGCTATTGTGGCTATTGCTCTGATGGTTGTATTACCTGACTTGGCCAGTGCTCAATTGTGGCTATTGCTCTGATGGTTGTATTACCTGACTTGGCCAGGGCTATTGCTTTGATGGTTGTATTACCTGACTTGGCCAGGGCTATTGTGGCTTTTGCTCTGATGGTTATATTACCTGACTTGGCCAGGGCTATTGTGGCTTTTGCTCTGATGGTATTATTACCTGACTTCGCCAGGGCTATTGCTCTGATGTTTGTATTAATTGACTTGGCCAGGGCTATTGTGGCTATTGCTCTGATTGTTGAATTACCTGACTTGGCCAGGGCTATCATGGCTATTGCTCTGATGGTTGTATTACCTAAATTGGCCAGGGCTATTGCTCTGATGTTTGAATTACCTGACTAAGCCAGGGCTATTGTGGATATTGATGTGATGGTTATATTACCTGACTTGGCCAGGGCTATTGTGACTATTGCTCTGATGGTTGTATCACCTGACTTGGCCAGGGGTATTGTGGCTTTTGCTCTGATGGTTGTATTATCAAACCTTGCAAGTGCTATTGTGGCTATTGCTCTGATGGCTGTATTACCTGACCTGGCCAGGGCTATTGTGGCTATTGCTCTGATGTTTGTATTACCCAACTTGGCCAGGGCTATTGTGGCTATTGCTCTGATGGTTGTATGATGGCTATTGTGGCTATTGCTCTGATGGTTGTATTACCTGACTTGGCCAAGGCTATTGTGGATATTGCTCTGATGGTTGTATTACCAAACCTGGCTAGGGCTATTGTGGCTATTGCTCTGATGTTTGTATTACCCAACTTGGCCACGGCTATTGTTGCTATTGCTCAGATTGTTGTATTAGCTGACTTGGCCAGGGCTATCATGGCTTTTGCTCTGATGGTTGTATTACCTAAATTGGCCAGGGCTATTGCTCTGATGTTTGCATTACCTGACTAAGCCAGGGCTATTGTGGATATTGATGTGATGGTTATATTACCTGACTTGGCCAGGGCTATTGTGACTATTGCTCTGATGGTTGTATCACCTGACTTGGCCAGGGGTATTGTGGCTTTTGCTCTGATGGTTGTATTATCAAACCTTGCAAGTGCTATTGTGGCTATTGCTCTGATGGCTGTATTACCTGACCTGGCCAGGGCTATTGTGGCTATTGCTCTGATGTTTGTATTACCCAACTTGGCCAGGGCCATTGTGGCTATTGCGCTGATGGTTGTATGATGGCTATTGTGGCTATTGCTCTGATGGTTGTATTACCTGACTTGGCCAAGGCTATTGTGGATATTGCTCTGATGGTTGTATTACCAAACCTGGCCAGGGCTATTGTGGCTATTGCTCTGATGTTTGTATTACCCAACTTGGCCAGGGCTATTGTGGCTATTGCTCTGATGGTTGTATTACCTGACTTAGCCAGGGCTATTGTGGCTATTGCCCTGATGGTTGTATTACCTGACTTGGCCTGGGTTATTGAGGCAGTTGCTCTGATAGTTGTATTACCTGACCTGGCCAGGGCTATTGTTCTGATAGTTTATTACCTGACTTGGCCAGGGCTATTGTGGCAATTGATGTGATGGTTATATTACCTGACTTGGCTAGGACTATTGTGACTATTGCTATTAAGTTTGTATTAATTGACTTGGCCATGGATATTGTGGCTTTTGCTCTGATGGTTGTATTACCTGACTTGGCCAGAGCTATTGTGGCTATTGCATTGATGGTTCTACCAGTATTACCTGACTTTGCCAGGGCTATAGTGGCTATTGCTCTGATGGTTGTATTGCCTGACTTGGCCAGGACTATTGTGGCTATTGCTCTGATGTTTGTTTTACCTGACCTGGCCAGGGCTATTGCTCTGATGTTTATATTAATTGACTTGGCCAGGGCTATTGTTGCAATTGATGTGATGGTTATATTACTCAACTTGGCCAGGACTATTGTGACTATTGCTATTAAGTTTGTATAACCTGACTTGGCCAGGGCTATCGTGGCTTTTGCTCTGATGGTTGTATTACCCAACTTGGCCAGGGCTATTGCTCTGATGTTTGTATTACCTGATGTTTGTATTACCTGACTTGGCCACGGCTATTGTGGCTATTGCTCTGATGGTTGTATTACCTGACTTGGCCACGGCTATTGTGGCTATTGCTCTGATGGTTGTATTGCCTGACTTGGCCAGGATTATTGTGACTATTGATCTGATGTTTGTATTACCTTACTTTGCCAGGGCTATTGTGGCTATTGCTCTGATGATTGTATTATCTGACTGTGCCAGGTCTATTGTGGCTATTGCTCTGATGGCTGTATTACCTGACTTGGCCAGGGCTATTGCTCTGATGTTTGTATTACCTGATTTGGCCAGGGCTATTGTGGCTATTGCTCTGTTGTTTGTATTGCCCAACTTTGCCAGGGTTATTGTGGCTATTGCTGTGATGGTTGTTTTTCTCCACTTGGGCAGGGCTATTGCTCTGATGGTTGTATTACCTGATTTGGCCAGGGCTATTGTGGCTATTGCTCTGATGGTTGTATTGCATGACTATGCCAGGGCTATCGTTGCTATTGCTCTGATGTTTGTATTACCTGACTTGGCCAGGGCTATTGTGGCTATTGCTCTGATGGTTGTATTACCTGACTTGGCCAGGGTTATTGTGGCTATTGCTCTGATGGTTGTATTACCTGACTTGGCCAGGGCTACTTGGCCAGGGCTATTGTGGCTATTGCTCTGATGGTTTTATTACCTGACCTTGCCAGGGCTATTGTGGCTATTGCTCTGATGTTTGTATTACTCAACTTGGCCAGGGCTATTGCTCTGATGTTTGTATTACTCAACTTGGCCAGGGCTATTGTGGCTATTGCTTTGATGGTTGTATTACCTGACTTGGCAAGGGCTCTCGTGGCTATTGATTTGATGGTTATAATACCTGACTGGGCTAGGGCTATTGTGGCTATTGCTCTGATGGTTGTATTACCTGACTTGACCATGGCTATTGTCGCTATTGCTCTGTTGTTTGTATTACCAAACTTTGCCAGGGTTATTGTGGCTATTGCTCTGATGGTTGTATTACTCCACTTGGCCAGGGCTATTGCTCTGATAGTTATATTACCTGACTTGGCCAGGGCTATTGTGGCTATTGCTCTGATGGTTGTATTACCTGACCTTGCCAGGGCTATTGTGGCTATTGCTCTGATGTTTGTATTACTCAACTTGGCCAGGGCTATTGTGGCTATTGCTCTGATGGTTGTATTACCTGACTTGGCCAGGGCTATTGTGGCTATTGCTCTGATGGTTGTATTACCTGACTTGGCCAGGGCTATTGTGGCTATTGCTCTGATGGTTGTATTACCTGACTTGGCCAGGGCTATTGTGGCTATTGCTCTGATGGTTGTATTACCTGACTTGGCCAGGGCTATTGTGGCTATTGCTCTGATGGTTGTATTACCTGACTTGGCCAGGGCTATTGTGGCTATTGCTCTGATGGTTGTATTACCTGACTTGGCCAGGGCTATTGTGGCTATTGCTCTGATGGTTGTATTACCTGACTTGGCCAGGGCTATTGTGGCTATTGCTCTGATGGTTGTATTACCTGACTTGGCCAGGGCTATTGTGGCTATTGCTCTGATGGTTGTATTACCTGACTTGGCCAGGGCTATTGTGGCTATTGCTCTGATGGTTGTATTACCTGACTTGGCCAGGGCTATTGTGGCTATTGCTCTGATGGTTGTATTACCTGACTTGGCCAGGGTTATTGTGGCTATTGCTCTGATGGTTGTATTACCTGACTTGGCCAGGGCTACTTGGCCAGGGCTATTGTGGCTATTGCTCTGATGGTTTTATTACCTGACCTTGCCAGGGCTATTGTGGCTATTGCTCTGATGTTTGTATTACTCAACTTGGCCAGGGCTATTGCTCTGATGTTTGTATTACTCAACTTGGCCAGGGCTATTGTGGCTATTGCTCTGATGGTTGTATTACCTGACTTGGCAAGGGCTATCGTGGCTATTGATTTGATGGTTATAATACCTGACTGGGCCAGGGCTATTGTGGCTATTGCTCTGATGGTTGTATTACATGACTTGACCATGGCTATTGTCGCTATTGCTCTGTTGTTTGTATTACCAAACTTTGCCAGGGTTATTGTGGCTATTGCTCTGATGGTTGTATTACTCCACTTGGCCAGGGCTTTTGCTCTGATAGTTATATTACCTGACTTGGCCAGGGCTATTGTGGCTATTGCTCTGATGGTTGTATTACCTGACCTTGCCAGGGCTATTGTGGCTATTGCTCTGATGGGTGTTTTTCATGACTTGGCCAGGGCATTTGTGGATATTGCTCTGATGGTTGTATTACCTGATTTGGCCAGGGCTATTGTGGCTATTGCTCTGATGGGTGTATTACCTGACCTTGCCAGGGCTATTGTGGCTATTGCTCTGATGTTTGTATTACTCAACTTGGCCAGGGCTATTGTGGCTATTGCTCTGATGTTTGTATTACTCAACTTGGCCAGGGCTATTGTGGCTATTGCTCTGATGGTTGTATTACCTGACTTGGCCAGGGCTATTGTGGCAATTGCTCTGATGTTTGAGTCCTCATCCTTTAACATGTCTGTGAGTCCACTAATGACAGCTGGGAAACAGAACTCTCCTGTAATATTACATGTCTGTTTAGTTACATGGTTTCATCATTATTTCTGGAACACCAATTTTTTGTGGATTTTGTTATTGAATCAATCCACAAAATAAAATGTTTGTCGATGTTTGGTGCCTCCATTTTGTGGCCCAGGGCAACCCCTGGGGGTCATGATTTGAACAATTTAGAGTCTACACTACCCAAAGATCATTTCACATAAGTTTCAGCTTTTCTGGCCCAGTGGTTTTTGAGAAGAAGATTTTTAAAGTTTTTTCCTATGTATTTCTATGTAAAATTTGATTCCCTATTGTGGCCCTGTGCAACACCTGGGGTTCATGATTTGAACAATTTAAAGTCTACACTACCCAAATATCATTTCACATAAGTTTCAGCTTTTCTGGCCCAGTGGTTCTTGAGAAGAAGATTTTTAAAGTTTTTTCCTATGTATTTCTAAATAAACTTTACCTGTTGTGGCCCCATGATTTGTTCATGATTTGAACAATTTAGAGTCTTCACTACCCAAAGATGCTTTCACATAAGTTTCAGCTTTTCTGGCCCAGTGGTTCTTGAGAAGATCTTTAAATTTTTTTCCTTTATATTTCTTTGTAAAACTTTGATTCCCTATTGTGGCCCCGCCCTACACCTGGGGGTCATGATTTGAAGAATATAGAATCTACACTATTTTAAGATGCTTTCATATAAGTTTCAGAGTTTTTGGCCTAGTGGTTTTTGAGAAGAAGATTTTTTAATGACCCCACCCTTTTTTTGTCTTTTCTTGATTATATCCCATTGTGAAGAGACTTGGCCCTTTATTTTAACAATTTATACTCCCCTTTACCCAAGGATGCTTTGTACCAAGTTTAATTAAAATTGGATCAGTGGTGCTTGAGAAGAAGTCGAAAATGTGAAAAGTTTACAAATGGATGGACAGCTAGACAGCTAGATGAACGGATGGACGAACCACGAACAAAATGTGATCAGAAAAGCTCATTTGAGCCTTGGGCTCAGGTGAGCTAAAAAAGGAATAAATATACTTAATTTTCCGCAGTTTTTGAGTGAAAATGTTTTAATATTCTGCATGGAGATAAACAAACAACACATAGATTTGTCAACGCAGTGCATATACCCTTAGAGGATGATAATTATGCATAATTGTGTTAATTCAAAAACTTGTTTCCTGTTAAATGTGTTAAAATGGTTTTCTCAAACAATGTAAGTGTCCCAACCCCAATTATCACCTGTACAGTGAAATCAACAAATTATCGTTAAATAAAAATTCCAATAAAAAGAATTAATCACTCTCTTTTCAAAACAGGCTAACTTCACACAAATTATCATCACATTTATAAGCTTTTTTTGAATTTTATCATTTTGCTTCTAAATATATATTTTGTCAATAAACAAAAAATAATGGATATGCATATTGAAAAAGTCCTGTCTTTCATAGCCAAATTATTTGTTGTTCATTATACTCCCTGTTTGAAAAAGTGGGAGGGTATACTGTAATCGGTCCGTCCGTCTGTACGTCCGTCTGTCTGTTACGCTTTGGGGTACCCATCTCTTATCTGCAACTCCTCTTATACCACTGAGTGAAATTTAATGAAACTTTCATAGAATCTTAATTACATATTGCGATTGTGCACCTCCTATATTACTTTTTGATCTAATCCCAATGAACAGTTTACCCTTGAAGGATGATAATTTTGCGTAATTGTGTTAAAATGGTTTTCTCAAACAATAAAGTGTCCAACCCCAATTATCACCTGTACAGTGAAATCAACAAATTATCCTTTCAATGTAAATAAAAATCCCAATAAAAATAATTAATTACTCTCTTTTCAAAACAGGCTAATTTCACACAAATTATCAACACAATTTCATGCTTTTCAGCTCACCTGAGCTGAAGGCTCAAGTGAGCTTTTCTTATCACAATTTGTCCGTTGTCTGTCTGTTAACTTTTCACATTTTCGACTTATTCTCTAGAACCGAAAAGTCTCTAGAAAAGTTGGCAGACAGTATCCTTACATGAAGGGGATTCAAGTTTGTTCAAAAGAAGGGCCACACCCTTATTCAAGGGGAGATAATTCAGAAATAGTGAAAATTTGGTGGTATGTTTTAAAAATCTTCTTCTCAAGAACCACTGTGCCAGGAAAAATGAAACTTATAGGGAAGCATCCTCAGGTAGTGTAGATTCAAGTTTGTTCAAGTCATAACCCCAAGGGGTCGGGTGGGGCAAAAATGACCGATCAAAGTTTTATATAGAAATATATAGGAAAATTCTTTAAAAAATCTTTTCAAGAAAAGCAAAGGCATGAATGATCATATTCATACGAAAGCATCCTCAGGTAGTGTAAATTCAAATTTGTTCAAATCATGACCCCCAGGAGTAGGGCGGGGCCACAATGGCCTATTAAAGTTTACATAAAAACATATAGGGAAATTCTTTGAAAATATTCTTCTCAAGAATAGCAAAGGCATGAATGATCATATTTATATGGAAGCATCCTCAGATAGTGGACATTCAGGTTTGATCAAATCATGACCTTTGGGGGTACGGGAGGGGGGGGGGGGGGGGGGTCAATGGCCAATCAAAGTTTTAAAAATGAAATATATAGGAAAATTCTTTAAAATTCTTCTTTTCAAAATAGCAAAGGCATGATTGAACATATTTACAGTGTATATGAAAGCATCCACAGGTAGTGTAGATTCAAGTTTGTTCATGAACCCTGGGGGTAGGGTGGAGCCACAACATGAAATCCAAGTTTCACATAGAAACATGAAGAAAAAATCTTTAAAAATTGTCTTTTCTAGAATGGGAAAACCATGTTTAGTCATATTCATAGGGAAGCATTCTTAGGGAGTGTAGATTCAAGTTTGTTCAAGTGATGATCCTCGGGGGTAGGGCGGGGCCACAATGTAAGTTCAAATGTAAAGGGCAATAAAGCCATAGGTAGTCATATTCATATGGAATCACACTCAGGTAGTGTTGATTCAAGTTTGTTCTAATCTATCCTCTCCTCTTTAAGGATTGGTTGTGACCACTATTGGGTCTAAACTTTTCAATAATAAACTAATTTCTGCTTTTTTTACTAGCCACATTGCTAACGTGGGTGATGTGGCCCATGGGCCTCTTGCTTGAATTTTATCAGTTTGCTTCTAAAAATATTTTTTGTTAAACATGAAATAATGGGTATGTATGCTGCGATAGTTCTGTCATTGACAGCTTAATTTATAACTGTTATTCATTTTACAAAAGTCATACCCCGTCATACCCAGCGAGAGTAAATGTATTTGTTCCAAGATCTTCAAACAAGGGTAGCTTTTAAAAAAAAATTAAGTGTTTTTCTCCTGTTACTAATTTTCTTAAAAATATCATAAACATTGTAAATGGCATGATATTCCCGCTAAAGCATACGATGAAAGAAAATATGAAAAGGTTATCCATGAATTTATGTATCCTTGAAACTGTGAATTAGACTAAATCCACCAAAATTGATGCCCATTAATATTAATGAAACCACACTAACATACATGTATTTCAAATGTTATAATCTTATGACAATTTCTTTCTTATTCTTTCAGCTTTAACAGCAGAGACAAATTGCATGCAATACCTAACTTCTGTATGGTGATGAGTCTGAGTGTACTATCCATATTGAAGACTTCCCTCATGGCGTGGTATCCCTTGGCATACTGAGCCAGTCGATGGTAAAACCGGTGGGGATCAGCAGAGGGGTTTCCCTCACAGAACTGGTCATAGGTCGCCTTCTTCATGGTTTTGTTCAGCAAAAATATATCTTTGTAGATCAAGTTCAGAAACAGCTTCCACTCTTCCTCTGTGTATGTTTTTACAATCTTTTCCTTGTACTCAACCTCAAACTTCTTCTTAAATTCAACCCAGGTAACCTCAGTCTTCTCCCCGAAGGATCTATCCCAGAAGTCATAGCTCAGCATGCTAGTGTCTGACTTCTGGACTTGTTCAGATTTATTGGCTGACGATTCCCCTTCATCTTCATCCTCTTCTCCATCAGAATCATCGTTTAATTTGTCGTGGACATTTATGTTCATGCCATGGAACTGGATAGTACCTATAAAATTAAAAAAATATAAGAAAATGAGGCAGACAAAAAAGTATCTTCTAATTTCATACCATCAATGATTCTGAAAAACAATTAAAATGTAAATCACTTTTTATTCACGAAAACTTTTATTTTCACGTAATTACGAAAATTTAATTCTCACGCATAATAGTATTTTTTAGGATTGAATAGAGCATTAACCAAAAATGTGAAAACTTTGTCTTGCTTATCAAGAATCAATGTCTATCCCGCGAAAATAAGATGTTGCAAAATTTTGTGATCTACAGTACCCTGTATACAAGAAAAAATTGTCCTACTTTGTCCCAAGTATTTCAACAGACCAAGTCTATTTTTTGAGAAAAAAATAAAATAATCATAAATTTAAGTTTGTTTGGCATTATAAATAATGAAATATCATACAAAGATGCCTTTCCCTTGGTACCTAATAATGAAATTTAATTTAAAGATTAAATGCTGCAACAGTTTTAACTCAAATCACTGCAATGTACCAATCTATCTAATCTACTAAATGCCACGGCAGCTCCCTTAGGGGAGATAAATTCTGTTACCTACAACTGTCAGTTAAATAGTTTTGTTTCATATACTTCAAGATTTTATATATATATATATATATAACCATGCCAAAACATTGATGGGGAAATAAAGTACATTTACAATTTTATCTCAGACAAAGACATTGGAAATGTAAATATAGGAAAATATTTCCATTTCTAATTTTTTTCCCTGATAATTCTGCCGGAATGTAAATTACACAGGTCGATAGGTCAGGAGCTAAGGAGGCCTAATACTCCTGCAAATCTCGTGCACATTTGTCTTTGACGCAAAGGAGGCCAAATATGCATGTAAATGCGGCTGCCTTTCTGTTTGACGTCAGAGGGCGAGGACTATTGAAATTGGCATGGAAGTCCTCGTTTAATTTAAATCTATTAGTCTACATTTTTAAAGTCTAAATCTACAATTTTATTTCACAATGAAATGGAAATATAAGGAATCACTGTCTAGTTAGTATAGTATGCCAGGAACATCAACGATAGTGGGAAACATAAGATAATTTATGCAAAACCAGCTTAACCCATTATGCAAATTATCCCACGTTTCCCACTAGCGTTGATGCCCTGTTATACTACACTAACTAGACAGTGATTTCTTAATTAAACCCAAGTATCTTTTTACAATTGTTACTTATCTTAACCTTTACATTACCATCATCAAACGACTCAGGTGCTGTGATTTCTTCTGTCTTTTCTTCAATAACCTTCCCTATGGAACTCAACAAAGCTGGCATATTCTGCACAAATAATTCTTCTTTGAAAAAGAAGGTCCAGTTGATCTTTGCTAACATTAACTTCCTATCACAAAAAAGTATGCAATTAGCAGATTCCCACTGACACATACAAATATGTTTCTCAATGGCAAGAGGTTTCTATTCTTAACAATACTGCTTATTTAGAAATATTAAGGGGTCTTCCACTAGGTATATGTTTCTGCTTTACTAATAAGGGCCAAATAAAAATCATAATTTTGCTAAAACATATTCATGTTACAACATTTATACAATAGAAATAAAATAATATCACTAGCTTATGGTTTTCTGTTTTGTTGTGCTCCCCTTTCAATTTTCCAAAACTAGTAGTACTCTCTCATAAAACTTTTATCCTTCGTAATAACCCCACCTTTATGTACCATAATTTGAATCTTATTACAGTTCATAACCCTTTATTTCAATTCTTATCTGCTCTGCTTTAATATATGTTTGAATATTTTGAAATATCACTAATCCTGGGCCTGCTTTTCAGTTCTTGCAAAAGCAAATAAGGAACCTAATTAATGACTATTCATGGCCCTCTACTCAGACTACTCTATACAGAGTTTGTTTTATGGAGAATTTTTTACCTACAAAAATAGGCACACAAAATTTCAGTGATAAATAATGAATGACCACAAAAATATTTTCAAAAGCTATTGAATTACAAAATATTCATCAAGTGCTTAGTATTTGGTTTAAAAATTGCTTCAAATTATACTATCTTAAATTGTAATAACTATGGAAGGAAACTGGGTAAATTCCATTGCAGGTTAAGGCTTAAAATCTTTTTTTTGCTATGAATGTTACCTACATTCCTCCATCAAGCATGGGCCCGATTTCTCTGTATTTCTTGAGACTGACTGGGAATACAGAGGAGTTGGAAATATAGGCCAGCGCTAGCTCATCTTGACACTGGGTATCTTTGGCCGAGGTATCTGTGATGACGGTGACAAACACCTACATACAAACAATTAATAATACAGACAAATTTACCAACTCAAAGACTATATATATTGTACACCTACCATCCAGGGGATCATTAACTTGATAGACAAAGTAATAATTCATTTTAGACAAGAAATTTAATCTTTAAAAAGTTCATAATTCCTCCATTGATTCATATCAATTTTTTCTTAAATGAAAATATTTTTCTGAAGAAAAATCTTAAATTCCCTGTACTTTAATTATAAGAACACCTTGTGACCTTTTATTTTGATGTAGTAAATAAATAATTGTCCATTACCCCTGAAAGGGTACGTTTTCTCTTTTAATCAGAGGTGTGGTTTCTCACAGGTTTTTTTTTCAAGTTCATGCTATATCATCATACAGTATTTATCTAATTAAATGTTATCACCTTTCCACCCTTACACCTGCCTATGAAGTGATTAACTAATCAAAATAAGTGTCTCCTGCTGACACTTCCTGTAAGGTAAATTAAACAAATCATCTTAGTTGAAACATTTCCTGGAAAGGTGTGAATGTTGTTAAGCAAAATCCCCCCTTCAACAGGTTGAGACCACTACCTTATATGGAAGACAATTTTCAACACGTGACAATGTCTTCGTCACAGCCGTTCTCCAATCAAGTGAATGAGTCCCAAAGAATGACTGTCTACAACGTGTTTACAATTCAATAGCAACACGTGGTTTTCGTCGGTTTACAGCATAATATTTACTTCGTCACCAAGAAAACTGTAGAGCTTCTTTATCACTTTAGAAGACCAAAATTGAAAGATTATATTCCAAAGACATTGCACCATGCTCACATTTTATATTGGAGTTGATTTAGATTATTAATAGTTGCTTCGAACAGTCGAATACCGTGCATACGCTTTGACGTTTGCATGTACATAGAAAAACTTTTAGATAATATTGAGGGGTTAAATATAATAACATTGTTATAATAACAGACAGACAGCTAGACAGATGAACGGACACATTACTTTTGCATAAGCTCTTCTCGTCTCTGACCAGTGGATCTAAAAATGGCAAAAAGCCAATTAAAACCTGGTCATAGATTTGCCACTTATGAACAATGTCAGTTAAAGTCTCCAAACTGTGTCTCATGCATCTTGAGGTGGCAGATCAAAGTTACATGTACGAGTAAGCTGTGTATAGGTTTCTGATGACAGGTACCTCTGTGTTTATCCCAACAGTCACAACATAAGACGTATTCTACATGTAGGTAAAGTGATCATATACTCTGTTCATACATGTACCTTGCATGAGAGGATGGCTTCTCCTTTTTGATTGACCATCATACGGTGCTCCATATTAGGGTCTGCAAACCAAACCTTCCATCCCTGCTCTTCAAACTTTTCTATAAAGTATAAAGGGGAGATAATCCTCTGCTAAGAGGGCTTTACTATGATTACTTTATCAGGCGTCTACAAAAATGTTTTAGCCCTTATGGTGTACTACAAAAGTTAGTTAATAGTTTTCCATTTGAACATAAAACAGCTTTAAAATAATAATAACAGGTAATTTTATTATTTTTTTAAATTTTTTTTTTTGGAGGGGGGGGGGGG